>JAVKLF010000077.1:2220278-2238410 GCA_034783495.1 Millerichthys robustus | reverse complement strand
GTGTGTGTGTGTGTGTGTGTGTGTGTGTGTGTGTGTGTGTGTGTGTGTGTGTGTGTGTGTGTGTGTGTGTGTGATGACTAAGAGCCTCTGTCGAAAACTGTGTGCTACTAACCATTAACTTTGAATATTGCTGTTTGGCTTCGATAACAGATCATCTGTGAAATTTGCTCACCGCCTGTACACGAGATGCATTGCAGTTTGATAAACGAAGCTCAAGCAGAAGAACTCAGTTAAGCATGCGTTAGCTGATTGGGTTGTTGGTTTAATTCCAACGCAGATCCCAACAAATTCTGCTGAGAACCACAACAGACGTTAGAATTGTAGAAAATATTAGAAAAGATCATATCTCAGGATTTTGTACCAGCTTAATATAAACACTTAGCTTTAGTCATAATGAAGTCACTCCTGCTTGGTTAGTGGTAAGTAATTAGTGAGAGGAGAGTCAGTGTAGTCTTACATCTTTCAGATTTTTGGGCCACCTGAGGTAAAGGAAACTGGGACACTGTGATGTCGGCCTCTCAGAATTTAATCAGCCGCCAGCAAAATGAGAGCCAATACACGGAGGGCGAGAGGCTCACAGTCTTGGTCTGCTGCTTGGGTTTGATTTCTTTGAGTGAGCAAAGTGATTTGGCCATCTAATGCAGCAGACCAACATTTGATGAATCAGTCTGTGAGCTGCTAAGTGCAGCTTGGTTAAAATGGCTTGTTGGACACAGAGGTTCTGATTGGGTCACTTGCATTCTGAGACTCACACCTCTCCATTAGTGGGGGATTATGTTTAAAACGGCACAAAGACCACTAAACGTAGCCACTGCATATTTTTATGGCGTTGGTGTTTTCAGTTTAAGGACAATGTGAAGTGGAGCGTCACTAAACATCCACATTTTCTTTGCATTGTAATATCAGCGTGCACAGTATCTTTAGGAAACGTTTATAATGAGCTGATTTTAGGTGCCGTACCAATCCTTAGAACCCTTACTGCCATATTACTACAACAAACAAAGTGTAGATTTATTTAGAGCTGACATTGCACGGCACTGACTTGAACTCAATCCACCTGACAGGGACTCATTTGGTCACATATATGATGTGTAAAAACAGTGTTTTACCTTGTACCACACAATTTTAGGTTCCACTCCTGGCTGTATGTAATCCTCAATGTTTGGGCAGGTGATGTCTTTGCTTTTGCTCAGCTCTGCCTTCTCGAAGAACCTCATTTTGGAGTTGTAGCAGAGATCCGTGTCGTTCTCCGCCACCGTGAGAGACATGGACACCTTCATGCAGTAAGTGGAGTTCCTGCAACAAGAATTAACATTTTTGTTCGGGAACTGAACATTTGAATTCAGTATTTTCTTGCAGTGTTTACTGCTGGCATGAGACAAATTAGTTTGTTTATACGTACATTTGTGGCGTATGTGTACATTTCAAAGCCTGCGCATTCGTGGGTAATGTAGAGCAACAGCCCTGAATATCAACATCACCTGAAGATTGATGAAGCCTTTTGTTTTCATGTGTTAGGCAGATTTAGTGTCAGCTACAGTAGCAGAAAATTACTTGCTACAACTGATGTACCGTAACTGCTCAGGTCACATACATAAAGACAGGAATTTATAGGGCAAGGAAGAGAAGGTGTAAAATGCTAAATTACTTGCAACATCTGGAGACTTCATGCTTGCCTGTTTCTAAAGATAATGATTACAATTCATTTTCAGTGGAATAAACAGAATATTGTTGCTCAGTAGTGAGGTATACAGTACTTATCTACAGTAAACAAACTCTGCTTCTTTTCTTTCTGTGAATGTAACAGTTTCCATTTGCACACTTATGTTGTATAGATTTCTATAAGAGTTCTAACATTTCAATCACAAGCTACTTTCACAAAGCAACTTGGCAAAATGGTCACAAAAGCATAAAGCCATGATGTCATGAAGGTAGTATCTCACTGGGCTGCAACTACTTCTAAACTCAGACAAGACAGAGGTTGTAGTTTTTGGACCTGTGCATCTTAGGAATAAACTTTGCAGCCTTTCACTTTCTCTAGATGGCGTTCATTTGGCCTCTAGTTCTAAAGAACATTTGTGTTAGTTTTGATTAGGATTTGTCTTTTAACTTCCATATTAAAAATGTTACCAGAACCGCTTTCTTCCACCTGAATCATATCATGAAAAATTAGAAACATTTTGTCCAAAAGTGATACAGAAGAACTGCTTCATGCATTTGTCACGTCTAGGCTGGACTTTTGCAACTTGTTATTATCTGTTAAAAGAACACTCTTTAAAAAGTCTTCAGGTGATCCAAAATTCTGCTGCTAGAGTTCTTAAGACAGTTGGAAAGAGATGAAATATTGCTCCAGTTTTAGCAACTCTCCATTGCTTCCCTGTCAAATTCAGAAAATAATTTTAAATTATTTCTAACATTCAAATTTCTAACATACTGACCATTTCAGTCCTCTGACTACTTCCCTAACTGAGACTGAGACTGATGTTCTCTGTATTTACATTCCATTACTTCTCATTTGAATTTATCCAGCTAATGTTCTATTGAATTTTGGTCAGGCAAAACATTTAGCTAGGTCATACTCTGATTATTTTTCTTTCTCATTATTTTAAAGGGAAGCTTGGGATTGCAATAATGTTGAAAGATTCTTTCTCTGGCACTTTCCTGGGAACAAAACATCATCCTGCCTCAGGCTCTGAAGAGGATTCATCAAATGAGGCCATAGGTTAGGTTAAATTATGCAATTTTTTTCATATTGTCTGAGCTGTCACAGAAACCGCTGGAGTCTGAAGCATTTGCTCATCATTTTTTGGTTTTCAGAGTTAGATATAGGAGGAGTTGTGGCTCCTTTTCTTACTCTACACCTTCTGATTTCTGCTGCAATTTTATTTCCACTGGTGATCAATACTTCTGCTTTCTTTCCCAGCATTACACAGCCTTGCAATCAGGATTTTAAAATCCTTTTTCAATTCAGACATGCCAAGATAAACACTAAAATACTGCAAAAATAACCCATATGAGACTAGTTCTACTCATTTTTATGGCCCACTGCCAAAGACAAAAAAGGTTTACATCCCTCTGTGTGTGTTTGTTTACCTGGAGTGTTGGCTAAACATCTAACAAAAACCAGTAGATGCATTTTAATGAAAGTATAAAAAATAATTATTGGATGCATGTGCCACCGCAGCTAAACCTCAACCACAAAACTGTTGATAACTTGGCCAATTTTACAGATCTTGAAGTAAAACTTGATGTAGTAGTAACGGTCACCCCCAACACCATCTTTAACTAAAATATCACAAGATCTCATCATGAAACCGTGTGAAACATATACAAGGTTTGACAAAAATGGCTTTAACTCCATTTCTTCTCAGCATACAATGACTTTCATTCAAAGCTCTGATATGAAAGGTGGTGGGCAATATTCATCCATTAGGGAAGGCTAGGACTTTAATTATTATCTGTATTTTCCTTTTATTGGGAGCTCTTGTTATTAATATAAAACCAATCCAGGCTGAACATTCTCCTGTGTTTATGCAGAAGCTTGTAATGATCCTGATCGTAGCGTTTCAGCCCAGCATAACGTTTGAGATCAGACCTGCTGTCTGGGTAATTCTTAACAGAACATAAAAATCCATTTCCATATTGATTCACAAGGAGAGTTGTGCTATTTGAAGAAGGAGATAAGAAGCAAAAGGTTCTGAATGATCAATGAGCTCGATAGAGGCACCTTTTCTTTGCCCAAACTGGCTAATAAGACTGTCACAGCTGACAAGTACTCCAGCCTGACTGCAGCAAATCCTTCCTGTTTTAAAGACCAAACAAATTGGCAGTATTTAGGAAAATCTCGCTGCTAATTTTCAAACTAAAGCTGGTTACACAAATTGAGTTGAATCAACAAACAATTACAAACATGTTAAATCCCAACATAATTGTGCCGTATTAACAGCCATGTGGATTAGGACAACACACGCCGGTCTTCGCTGCAGCATCAGCTTTACAATCCCCCGTCCTTTGAACCGGCCAGCTCCTCTTACAATGAGTGTGCTGTTTTCATGATGCAAATGGGACATGATGTGAAGATTATCTCAGACAACTTCTACCAGATGGACACCTGTGCAAATGAGATCCCACGGGTGCACTCTTTTTTTTTTCCCTGTTAAATATTCTGGGCTGCACTGAACTGCACTCGTCAGCTGAAGGAGAGAGGGAGAGAGAAAAATGTGTCATCTGCTTCGCATGAGTGATTGATGGTGTGAGCCAACATTTTGTCCTACGGTGTCTTTCCAACATTTTATATCCATCAGAATGCTTTTTGAGGCTGCAGAGTCAGGTGATCTCCTGCCAGTGCACTCAGCAGGTATACAGTACAATCCGAGCTCATTTAAAACAAACATAAGCCTTGCATTGTTTGAGGGAATGCATAACACCCGCTGCTTTTCATGAAAACGTTTTGCTCATCTTGTGTTAAGGCATAGAGGAACCATTTTGGTCAAACTTTAAAGTAATGTTTTGTTCAATTGCATTGCAATACTTGTTAGAGCTATGTTTAGAATGAATCACAGCTATTAAAACATTAAACTTTAGTTCAATAGCTGTAAATTTGACTAAGATGAGATCTGTGATGAACTGTGGGACACGTTCCAGTCACATTGTGATGAAACTGGGGAAGTTACAGCCTTTTTTGTGCTGTGTTGAAAGCTGATTAATTTTGGCTGCTGTCTTAAATTCAGTTAAGGCCAAAAATGTAACAGTTGTTGTAGATACATCAAAACTATAAAAAAGATCTCTCAAAGTACAAGTTGGGGATGAGTCTCAGCTAATTCCACATCACAGTTTAGCTCAGTATCTGTAAAACCAACTTATTGACAGACATTTTAGTGTTTGATAAAGCTGCTTAGTTGTGGTAGTCATTTTGAATTGGATTGCTCTAAAAGTTATTCAAATGTAGATCCCAAAATTATATTTTGGGAGTTTTATTTAAATCTGTCCAGTGGTTCATAAGATATTTTGCTTATAGACAAAACACGTACATACACAAAATGGTCATAGTTTCCCTTTTGCCTTCAGCAGTGGGCGATCAGCTGAAAATCACCCTGCTGCAGCACACTCCAGAGGTTTAATTATGTGCCACACCTTCAGCATTTGTGAAACTCGGTACAGTTACAGGGATAACAAGCTGGGTGACACCGTGGCGTTAATGGGTGAGTGTGTCAGTCCAATGTGTCAAAGGAAAGCAGCTATGCAATGCTGCGGCAATGATAGATGGCATCCTGCATACATCATCCCAGAGAGGTGTCAGCCTGACAGCTATGGGACACAGCTGGAGGGCAGGCAGAGGGTTTGAGATGCAATATGCAGCAAATTCAGTGAAATGTGGTGCAATGGTCAGGAGTTAAAAAGGCTGTACGAAAAATGTTGACTATGGAAAACACCACTGGCTCTTCATCCTCAAATTTGCACACACGATTTTAATGAAATTAAATTCACAAGCGAATATAGTCTTACATTAATTCATGATTTTGTCTTTCCTGATTGCTAAATAATTCTATCCCACCTGAAAAGGAAAACTGGATGAAACCAGCCCTTTAACTCAGCAGCTCTTCCATTAGATATTAAATAATAAGCTGCAGAATTGATTTGAAAATCTCCTGAGAACTTGGGGCACCTGTGGGGAAATTAATGAACTCACTTAATGAATCTCTTAATTAAACTAACTCCTCCCTAATAGAAATTGGATAATGAAACAATTGCTGAATAATTATTACAGCTAACTTTCAAGCAACTATGATGTTCTTAGAGAAGCCTCATAGAGACCAGCAGATGGGATGGGATATAAAGGCTAAAGGTTACTTTAGGACAGTGTGTTCACAGGGAGTTTAAATAAGCACATTACAGATGTTAATCTTCACAGGAGTTAGTGTAACACACTGACCTTTGTGGTACACTAACATTTGGCTGAAGCTACAGTATGTTTCACTTCTAGTGAAGTGGGGATTTCTGGAATTATGATAAATTAATATCTTACCTGTTTTAGATAGAACTTTAAATGATATGTTTGTAGAAATAGTTTATTTCTGACCAGATTGATTTATGCCATTTTAAAACAACTTTTGTCCCCAAATCTAAATTCTTCTCTTTTATGCTAAATGCACATTACATAATTACTTACGTAAAATCCTTTGGTTATTTGTGAGCACAAATAGCAGCAGCAGCTGGCTGAGGCATTTTCTGTGCAGCCTAAGGTACTTCCAGAAGGAACATTTTATTTCTCACGGATAATAGTGTAATGAAACACTGAGTGCAATGTATATTTTTTTAAAAATGTGTTCGTATAAACAGCAATGACATGTTTGAGATTGGAGTTGTTTTAAGAAGACAAAAATCCAGGTTATTATAGGCTACAATCAGACAAGCTGTTAGTTTATCAATCTGACTAAAATAACGGTTTTGCAAAATTGAAAAGCTGCTTTCAACAGAAGATATATTATTTGTCCATTACCTTCACACAGAACCCATTCCAAAAGATGTGAACCATTTTCTCAAGCAAAAAAACAAAAACAAATGGATGTTTGCAGATGTTATGCATTATATGCAGCAAGAACAAAATGTAACTCTTTTAATTAGAAATGGTCTACATTCAGGGCATTTCTTACCAACAATGACAGCATTTTACATATGCACATTTGCATATGCACAGTATATACCATGAGCCACTGTTAGATGGCTTACCTACCAGAAGTCTCGCACTATTGCACCATCCCACATAAAGCCAAGATTACAGAGACCAAGATAGAGCCAGTCCAGTTCTCCTAAATCAGTCTTTTATGGTCCCTGCATTATTTATGGGCAGAGCGAAGGTCACGGCAAGCAGTGGGAAGACTGGGCCTCCTACCTGTGGAGCCAGCTCATAACTCACCTGTCAGCTCCAACACCAAGCTCAGGATGATTAAGCACCCCGGCTCCCCAAATCCGACTTGTGCGCTTATTTGCTCCTGCTTAGCCCCTCTTGAAAAACACAGCACTTGTCTGCCATGCTGGAACAAGAGACTTTGTCCTCAGTTACAAATCATTTGTCTGTGCTCACTCAGTGTCTCTGCTTATGGTTTGTCCCAATCCCTGCTTCCACCTGCCTACCTGACCTTATTCTCTTACATGTCTTGTAGCACATTTTCACAGGCAGCCTCACGGTCCCTTGTGGATGCTACAGACTTGTCTTGTGGTGAAAACCCATTTGCATCTGTCTACAACCTTGTTTCTACATAGTCAAGTTACAAAAACGTGATAGACACAATCTCTGTATTGTGCAATTATATTCTTCCAAAACCAGAAAAAGAACAACCTTCACCAATATTTAATACAGTTTAAGTATATAGGTAATTGTGTACAAAAATATGATTTTTTTGGTTTACAGAGTTTGTGCAAATAGATTGTTCAGTGTGATTCCAAGTCAAAATGTGTCCTCACAATTTTGTGTGCAACTAATCTAAATGCCATTAGTAGCTAAATTTCACAAAACATTGGTGCGTTGTTTTAAGAATCTAAACAGCACATAAAAATTGCTTTTTAAAAGGCACACATAAGAAGCTTTAAAAGTTATTCTACAACTCTATCACAAACCACACGGTGTCCGTTCTTTTAGTTGGTTAAGAAAACTGCAAACAATTCTCAATCCAAAGACCCACTTCATCCCAGAACCAAACAAGTGAAATTATACCTCCAAGCCTTCATTTCAGTTGTACAACTCAAACCGACTTCTTGTGTGCAAATGCTGTACTCATTCGTTTTATATTCGATTCCTTCAGGGAGCTCATTTTCCATTCCCTGACACTCACAACTCATCTTCGTGTTTGCAACCTGATTTCATAACAAGCATAAACAATTTGTCTCTATTGTATTCTGTTCTAACTCCATCATGACCTCATTCATTGGTCCCCAGGCCCTCTGGCTGTAATGAGTGAGCAGCGAAACTGCCATGCATATCAAACAGAAACTAACCATCTCATACTGGCCATGCCGTGTTCCTGCACAGAGGGTTGTGCTGGCAAAAAGGAAATAAGGCTTTCACAGTGGTGGTTGTAGTCTGAATAAACTTGGCAGTTTTGTTCAAAATACAAAAATAAAAAAACACCCTAAATAAAAATAATAAACTTTTTGCTTTAAGGGAACAGCAGTAAACTAAGTCCAAATTAAATCTGTCACAAATAAATTAATGCTGTTGCCTTTTAAAAGAAATCAATTCCTAAGCAAATCTGATTCTGATCCTTTTTTTCTATAAATTTTTTCACCATGTGCAGCACCAGCAAGAGTCATAACAGGTCTTTCAATTTTATGTACTTCCCAACCAGGTCCCCATCATTTTCGCACCCTTATGATTCAGTCAGCTTGTGTGAGTTCTCCTCTATACTACCATGGTTTGACTGACAGCTGTGCCGGTGCGGATGTCTTGCTTGGAGCTCTGCTGTTCACAATCCAGTTGGGAGGAAGGGAGGAGGGGGGGAGACGTTGGCAGTGGTGCCAAAGTGATTGGGCTTGGGGAATGGTATTTCTGACATTTGTCTGGCAGATAAAAACCAACATCAGATATGAGGAAGAGAAGGTCAGTGTCCCTACTATCAGATAGCGATGGGTTTGGCACCTTGTCTGATGACTTCCTCTGTTCAGTGAAGACCAAGAAAGCCAAGAGGCTAAACATACCGGGAGGCAATGCAGAGGATTTGACCGGCTAAAATCCTTTTAGCCAGGAATGGGAAAATGTTTACCCTGGGAATTGATTTGATATGACTCAAATGTACCTGAATAAAACCCTTGACAGTATACAGTACAGCACATAAATACAGGAATAACCAAATGCCTAAATTTCCTCATGCTGTAATGCAGAAGTGACAAATAATTTGAGTTTCTCAGAGCTTGGTCTTCCCCGTCATCCTGCTCTAGTTTTGCTCCCTGGAGCCGAGAACAATTGGGAGTTCAGCTTAATGAAATGGAAGAGAGTACAGGACAAATGCCCAATAAGAAACAGCATGAAGGTCATGTAGTAAAATTGGTTGAGACTAATGTACAGTCATGTGAAAGTCTTTTATTTTAAAGATAGACATGATTATCCAGTCTTAAAGTTGGATAAATACAAACGCAGACAATCATTTAACTAGAATAGTGTCAGACCTTTTCACAAATCTTGACAGAAAGTATGTGATTGACGCTCAGTCACTACACCAAATTTTAGCCAAAGATATGGCCATTTTTATGTTGGCTAATGATGATTTGTTGTAATAGTAATCTTGAATCGAAATGACTTTAAAAGTTTGAGTTGATGATGATGTGTATCCGATGATTACTTTCTGAAAGTTTAATTTAAAGCTGGTCAGTGATTCTTAGGATAATTTGCTAACAGACAACATTGACGCCAATAGGATCTTGTGCAGTGGCCTTGGAATATGTTGTGACTCACACTCAGCTACTACAACATCAAAATTCTGCTCAATGTCGGTAAAACTGCCAAAATTATATCTATTTTTTATATTTTTTTATAGTCAGTTGGCTGTGGCATCCATCTTAAATTGGACTGGCTTCGAATGTCAAACAAAGATATGCACGCATACAATGTTTTTCCCTTAAAGTATAATAAAGGTTTGTCGTCTGGCTTATGTATCACTTTAGTAACACATGCAAAAACATTAAGGCTCACAAATGTAATTGTTGCAGGCTAAATACATGGAGCTGCTTTAATGCGTGGTTATACATAAACAAGTGATTTAATATCTATGAAGAGACAATGTGTTTGATAAAAACACAGCTTTAAGCTTTGTCTGCCTCTTTACACATGCATACAAATTCAATACTGTGACTAACTTTATTGCGGGTTCAGAGATGTATCAGAGGTGAATAACCTTTTTAACTCACTGTGCCTGTAAACTCAAACATGTGACAGTGATGTCATAATGTGAAAGAAGATGCAGCAAGCCTAGTTTGAGAAGTGCTGTGTGAGACAAGCAGGTTTAAACTTTCATATGTTATTTAAGTAAGGAAATACATTTTTTCACCCTCAGGACAACTTTTAATAGCTTTCCTTTATGATTAACAGACTCCCATTTAGGTAGGTTATCAGTGTGAGAGTGAAATTTGTTACATGTATTACCAGAGATAAATTTGGATAATAATGTTCCTTTCAAATGCATTATTCTTAAATCGAATTTAATTTGCATTTGAAAACAATGTAATGATAATGAATCATTTTATTAGCTGAATATGCAGTAAAATGTCACCTGGATCTAATAGAAGAATGACTGAATGCCCTTGATTGTGATGCACAAAGGAGGGGAAAAAAAACTCTTCAAATCATTTGCTGCCACATTAACAGGAACATTTTGGTTAAATGAAAGAAATTGAATAAATAGCAGAGAAAAATAAAATCCAGATTTCAAAGCTGTAGACAACATGTTTTGAATACATGTCTTTCATAGATGAAAGTCTATTACAATCCAGTATCTAACCCTAAAGTGGTATCCAAAGCACTTTTTTTCTTGACAGTGCCATTGTAGCATCAGACATCCACAGTGAATACCTGGCAAAGTTCACACAACCACATCACAAGGCTGAATAAAGCACCATGTGAAAGGTGGCCTAAGCCCAAACAGCAGCCCATACATCATCAGACAATGGCTGTTGGAAAACAGCCTATACTGAAGCACATAGCGCCAATGAGCAGGCTGTCCAAACAGTGTTGACAGAGCACTCTCTCTATACAGGTGTAAAGAATACCGAATGAAGGGGAGGCATCATCAATAACCTCTGACTGGTAAATGAAGCCGCTTGGCAAATCCATATCACACAGTTAACTAAAACCCCACCTGAGAACTGAAAATAATTGATGGCATTGCTTTGCCTCCATCCTTCTCATAACCTCTTCAAAGTAGAAATGCAGAGGAGGTTCATTTCTTCCAACACAACCAGCTCTGACTGCACCTTTTTCAACCAAACAATGTGGCTTCTGCAATTTCAGTCCCTTATGTTTTTCCCTTTGTTTACTACCCCAGTCCTGACTGGTTGAATTTTGCCCAGTAATATAATAAAAAAAATAATTAAAAAAACAGTATATGGAAAAAAGGTCAAACACTTACTTTACATGCAGCACAAACTGTTGGTCAAAATGTCAATATATGCTGTGATATGGTTTCTGACCACATATCTAAAAAAAACAAGAAAGTTTACAAACAAATATTGGCATTCACAAGCTGAACTGACTGGTATCTTGGTAAACATTATTCCTGTAAAGGTCTCTGTGTATAACAAAGTTTAGGGTCACTCCGAAGTAAAAAAATATATATCGTCTTCCACTTGTTTGATCATTCTTAAAATGTTAAGAATAATGTTAAAATACTATTTCAAGAATTGAGTAAAGTCTAAGCATGCAGTAAGCAAGCTTACTGTTCCTAAGTTATAATAAAATAATGTCAAAAGTCAAAAGCCAGTTGTGTGTCTGTGTGTCATGTCATTTCTATTTTTTGTATTAGGGTTTTTCAATACTTTACAAAATTAAATTCCTTGATGGTTAAAAACCTTTGTTACCCCAGCGGAGGAAGAATAAACTCATCTGTGATCATAACAGTGTCACTTGTAAAGTACTTGCTCAAACACTAATCTGAACATCACTGGTATTCGCAACATATGGCAACGGCTCATTCCTGATGGCTTATAGCACAAACACCTTCCATTCTTCTTCCATTATCCATCACCCATAACATATGGCAGCCAAACCATCTCTGCTGCTCCTTAGTCTGGCGTCTCTCATTGGCTCTGACAGCTGGGCTGGATCAATTGGACAGGCCCTGACTGAAGCTGAATGACGGAGTGTTCCAGACAGCCCATTCTGACTGTCACTTCCCTGAGAAATCACCAGCTATTCCTGCCCACGAATACTAATACGCTCGACATGGTCGCAGCCTGGGACAGGTGGGAAGCACTTCCTATCGTGTGTCTTCTCTAAAGACACCAATTGGTGTGTGAAGGTACAAAGGCACATGCTGAGCTTCTCTCACACCAAGAATTTAAGCCTAAATAAACCAGCGGAAGCACACATACTGATGCACATCTTTATAATCTTCCCCTCCCTTTGCCCTTCATTGTTGACAGCCCAGGTATTGCAGGGCATGCAGAAAACCCATTTAGAAGCCTGAGGCAGTGGCAGCATGCCAGCCGCTGTGAACAGGGGCGGTCAAAGGTGGGATGCTGGCTAACTGCAAAAAGTGAGATCTTCGTTGTGTGTTACATCTGTCCTTTAGCTACACTTTTCACAGTGATTCCATCTGCTGCAAATGTTCAACTGTTTGGTCATCTTTTAATAATAACTGAGTTTTTTTGGCCTTTGCATTTCCATAGTAACAGAAGTACTAAAGAGATACTAAAGTTAAAGCATCCTAAGGGGTATGTTATTGATAAAATAGTAGAAAAACATTTAAATAGACATGTCACTGTGGCAATTTAACAAACTGTTCCCAGACTTCTTGCAAAGACTTCAGTCCAGTCCAGTTTCATACAGACAGACAATTCAGTCAAAAGTAAAATATATTTTACATGGTAAATGTAACCTATGCACCTATGTCATAGGTTCAGTTTTAATTGCTTTTTACAAACACTCCAACTACAGACACACATACATTTGTTGATACCTTCTACACTAAAACTTCTTGGTCAGTCATATCAGTTGTTTATTATTAGATTTAGCTCATCAGTTCGAGGAACTTCTCAAAACTTTTAAGTTTGTCAACATGCATTTTTGTGAATTAGCTTTGTGTTTTTTTTATTTATTTATTTTAACCTGTCTTGTCCGGCATATATACATTCAGTAAGACTTAAACTGAAAACTTTTCCAATGTCTTGACCGTTTTACTCTACAACAGGAGGGTTTGAGATCATCCTCCCGTTGATGCCTTTATTGTATGAAGTCACTGGACAGCAAAGGCTGAGGACAACACAAAAGGAAAGGACAGAAAAGGGGAGGGAGTTGGACAGACACAAAACAACAACAACAACAACAGTAACAGGAACCGATAGTTGGTCTACGAAGTATATAATAAAAACTAATAAGGTACGAAAAGTTACAAATTACTTGTTAATTATATCAGCAGAAACAGATCAACAAGAGCCACAAATATTTAAACTTAGGTTATGAGTACTACAGCAGCATACAAGTGTGTGACACGTGTGCACACATGATGATGTAGGTGATCATACACACAAGTTTACTAATGATTGGACGTGCATTCATGCTCATGTATGGGAGAGGGACATTTAACAATTAACAGCCCACCCACCAGGACCCCACACAGCCCCAGGGCAGAGAAACCCAACACACACAAGGCGAGGGACGCCAGGGCCCCACGGAGGCAGAGACAAGCCACCCAGCTTTGTGTTTCATAATAGTTGAGCCGTCCTGGGTCTTCTTCCATTAAGTCCATTATGATTGAAAATGAGATAGACGTAATCAGAAAGTGATGTATTTTGACCTTGAAGTTCAGTTTTAATTGTTTTGGATGGTTTAATTGTCTTTTCCTTTACCATCTGCACTGTTCGTCTGGTTGCATTTCCTGTTGCGTCAGTGTCCTGGGAAGCTGGCTAGAGTTTCACAAACCCTATATTTTTTAATAATGATGCTAGCTAGGGTCAGAGAAACATAAAACTGCTTAAAGATGGACTTTGTAACCTTTACGTTTATTATAGACATTCTGAGCTCCTCAGACAGTTCTCATCTTTGCGTTTCAGCTTATTTTTCAGTGTAGTGCACACAACAATACCAAATTACACAGTTTAAAGTTTGTCCCCACTAGAAAGGCAAAGAACAGTCAAATGTTTAATTTAAAACAACCAAAATGCAGAAATGAATCATCTCTTTAAAAAATGCTAGTATTATTTCAGTATATCTTTGTAAAAAAAAAAAAGCTTTTGTCACAATTATGTGTTCACAAACTAACAACATGTAAATATAACTTAGACAATTACTTGTAACTAAATCACTTTTCATGAGAAATAAAGCATTGTTTCAATGTAAGAGTACAAACAAATTCATCTACAGTTGTACATTGGAAGCAGTGGGACAAAATTGCACATCATGTCCAAAATTTGGAGCAGAAAAAACAGAAGAGCAAAAACGTAGTGCCTTAGTGTGAATAAAATCTATGTTAAGCAAAAAATAACCAAATTTAAAAAAGCTAAACATATAAAAAATAATTACCAAACATCTTAAAATGTGCATCCTGGAGAATTAAAGCGCTCTGAATAACAAATTAACATTAAATCATCTCTTGGCGGTCAGAATTGATCAGGTGATCGTTAAACACAATCATGGTAATCTTAAATTCTTTAGCACAAACCAAACTAGCTACTGAATAGCATCAGGCATATACAGTATCTATCTTACCCAAGAAAATAAGGCAAAGACTGATTTACAGTAGCATTTATACAAATAAGAAACATCTGTATTTTTGGGGTAAGCATAGCTTAAAGACAACAACTTGCAGACATTTTTACTTAGTACTTACACAAAAATGGAAAACAAATCTAAGAAAATAGTTAAGAATCCTTTAAAACAAACTAATCTAGGTTATTTGAAACATAACTTGTGTGGCAACACCCACCATGCTTTGCACATGACCTTGTAATCCAGGCCTGATGCCTCTTTGTTGCACTTCAGTATAATTCATAAAAGCACACAAGTGGAGTTGGAGAGTTACAGTTGATACACCACTGTTGCACTTCTGAGCCTGGGTACTAGAGGTAGATAAAAAAAAAAAAAACTGGTGTGCATGTGTGTGTGTGTGAGAGAGAGAGGAGGGAGGTGATGTGTGGAACAGTGCTCTCTAACCAGTGCACACGTTATTCTGATCAATTTCACGACTGTGTGGAAGCACACACTGGTACCTCTCAGTTTAGTCCATTTTTATAATGATGATGATGATGGTGATGATGAGGTGCAACAAATGAGTGAACAGAACTGTAGATGTACCTGCAATAAGTGTCCAATGAAGGAAGTAACAACTGCTCTCATGAACCATCAGAGTGGACTGACTTAAACCAACAAGGAGCGTGTGTTCCTTGATTACGGACAGATTTGGGATTAGTTTTAGATTAAATAAAAATAATTAAAAAAAAGAAATGAAATCATCAGTCTTCCTGGGTAGTTTAGTCTGTCATCTTCGCATAAAACAAAAACCTGTTTCCTACAGATGAGCATAAATGAAGAAGACGTAAGGAACAATACCCTTTCACTCACAATGAACCATATTCCTATTCTTCTACAGTACATTAAGATTGAAAAAAAATCAGATTGAGTTTTATGACCTTTTATAAGTCATAAGGAGTCATAAAAATTAGCAATTACACAAGGATGATGACGGCTACCTACCAGAGAACAAACTGCCAGAATAAACCAACACTAACAGGTTAACATTGAGCCAGTTAGTCCTAATTATGTAATAAACTTCAATAGTCCAACTATACTTTTACATGGCATTGTTATTTTATTGTTTTGCATTACTCTGACTGACTGAGCAGATACTGTGCACACATTTAAATGATCAATATAGCAATGCTAAGATGATCCCCCCCCCCTTGCCACAGCACAGCAAGGAATAGCAGGAATTAGAATTATTTTAATCCTGAACGGCTTACAGAGACATGTGCAACAGTGCAGGAGAATTACTGGTATCCTCAAAGTCACGAGGTGGCTTTTACGTGTGTTTGTGTGCAACTTTTGTGTTCTAATACAGTAAGTGACACGCTGCTGCTGCTCGTTATGCTCTGCATATGACAAAGTTCCTCAGGGTATTATGTCAAAAACAGCTGAGAGCTGACCTCAATTCGAAGCACAGCACTGTTCATATACTTTCTATAGTGTGTGTGATTCCAGCCCTCCAATCACCGATGTTTAGGTGCATGCAGAGAAATCTATGGGGGAAACCAGCAGGACATGCTCAAAATGTTGAGTAGTAGCTTATGTGGTGTTCTTTCAAATGCTGAATAGAAGCAAATAAAATTCCTGATAGTGGCAGCTAGTCTCAGGGGAGTGGAAAACTGACAAGTTGTGTTTGTGTGGGTGTGTTAGTCTATAGACATGCCCTCTAACACCCTTAAGTGCAGCAGAGCGAATAAACAAAGATGTAATGAGCACAAGCGCGTTGTTATGCAGATGCAGGTCAAAAAAGAGTCAGTAGGAAGGCCAGAAGAAAAAAATCACAAGCTCTAATGCAAGATATAAAACAGCAACAAAGAGCTTAAATGTTACATGGTGTAGTTAAGAGTGCACCATTTCAAACAAAATAGAAAAACACCAGAAATAAAATTTCTGGATTAAAATAAAAACCTACAATTGCTTATTTAAACTTCAAAGTCTTCGTATAAAAAACGCCCTGAAATCATGTTTCCTGCAAAATTGCTTTTAAGTCAGAAAACTGAGAAACATCTGATTATTCCCAGTGCAGATGTGTCTGTCATCATCTCAACTATGCCACATGGTAGTCAAGCTGCTCCAAAAAATTCTTCCTATTTTAATTAGGCTACTTAAAGTGAAAACTAACACTGAACATAATTGGTAGTGAAATATGTGCAAAAGTACACATTTACATTATATTTAATACAAAGAAATTATATATTATTCTGCAAAAAGCTTTGTCAAATTGAATGTAATAGCGGCTGTAACAAAGTGTCACAAATCTATGAAAATAAACATTGTTATGTTAAGAAACATTCAGAGGAATGAATATCTAGTCTTTATAATATTTGCTTTGAAAAATCAACACAAAGGAAACTCATAGTAACAAAACGTTTTTTCTCAAGAAAAAAATTGTTTTTGCAGAGGGATGCTATATTGTTATTCTGTGATTCACAGTGCTTTAATTCTCCAGGAGCCATTGTGTTTCAAACAGAGAGGATCTTCAGCTGCCAGGAGTCGAATCCAAACGTAACATTTTAACATGAGACGATCATCTATAGGACCCGCTTTGCAGCAACAAAACAGGAGAGCAATCCTCTGACTTGGCTGCGGTTCTTGGGAAATCCGACTGAGTCACACTGACACCGCAGCTAAACATGATGCAGCGGGGTTGGAAAACAGGATGAATCCATTAAAAGGATTTTTAACGTTGTCAACCTTCAACCGAAAAACGAGGAGAATACGTCAAAATGAGTGCAGTTAGAAAGTGCCAAGCTGGAGCCTTTTTCAGCTTCCTAGTTCATTTAATAAAAGCACTGATTCAAGTGTTATCATTCCAGGCGTGCTTCAGGATACCTTTTTAATTTCTGACAAAGTAAAACATGAAGGTAACCCCCTTCATCTTCCAATATAAGCTCTGGTAATCTCATCAGAAGACATTGTACCTCCTAAAATAAAGACTCTGCCAAATATTTGAATCTATAATTTAATCTATCTGGTCTTTACAACTTCCATTTAAATGTTATTGTCTGTAAGATCCGACTTAACATTCAATGTTGAGCAATACAGAAAACTCCAATAAAATAAACAGCATAGACACGAATGCACAATCCATTCTTCCTTTTTTTTTTTTTTACAAATTGCACTATATGTGGCTGTATAGAGCTGACTAATGAGCCATTCAAGAGAAAACATCCTTTACCTAAAAGGTTAATAAGTTATTGCTATATAATCAAGCATGTACAACTCCCTATACTGTTCAGTCCATTTCCTCAAGCATTCACATCTGACAGTAAACGCCTTGTGACAAATAGAGGTTTCCCTTACGGTTTTTACCCTTTTTGACCGAGTTCAATGAATAGAACTGATGAAAGAAAGGTGAGTTTGAGAAAATTCAATGAAGAGTTCATTATTAATAATATATGCAGAAGGATAGGCTGGCCAACCAAACGTGGATGTTTCCCTTAAAGCGGGGAATCTCAAACTTTTTGGGTCTGGGGACACCTTGCAAGGGTGAAGAATTTCCAGGGACTGCCTTATAAACCTCATGCTAATTAAGTTTAAGCCGTTTTAACCCTTAAATGCTATGGGAATAAATATATTTATTTAGTTTGGTATGTTTGTTTTAATGGCGCATTGTTTCCCATATATATTCAAGTAGTTTTTGAAATGAAAAACAAAATTAACAATTTAGTGTACATTTTTGAGGA
>JAVKLF010000077.1:2188004-2198435 GCA_034783495.1 Millerichthys robustus | reverse complement strand
TTTTTTTTAAGAGAGGCTGAATTTTTTTCTGAATTTTTGACTTGCCTGTCTCCTCATGGTGGCCAGAGAGAGCATATATTAATCAAATGAAGTTTGCTTCAAATCTCAAATTCTGCTTCAGTGTCCCTGACAGTAGGAAGCTGACCCTACCCTTGGACCTCAAGAAATTCATTGTAAAGACGTTAAGGAACCCGTGAGGCGATGCACAAGGAAAACTAAATATCAAGGTTCATTCGAGGCCGGTGTTTATGCCATTCCTCCTTCCATTTCTCGTCTTTGTCATCTTGCTCAGCTGCGCATTATCTAATAAGGCAGGAATGCTATAAAAATAACCCTAAAATCCCCCTCAGCCTGCCAAATTCTGACACCAGTCTAATTGAGATGCCATCATAAATTTTGAAGTCTGTGATTCTTTTATAGATAGTATGGGAAGAGGCAAGTTAAATAGATGAGAGAAAGATGGTTGCCAGTAATGTAAGAAAGTGGGGAAAGAGAGAGAGGAGGGTGGGAATGATAGATTGGGGGAGGGGAAGGAGGGAGACAGACAGCAAATGGATTCAAAGACAAATCGAGAGCCTATCTTTTTACTGAGTGCATATTCATGCAGCACTGCAGACATCCAGCCAGCCAAGGTCAACAGAGATTACCAGCACCATGACTGAACAAGCTGGCCAACGATTACAGAGAGCATCCACCCTCTTCTCTTCCCATCAGTTCATCCATCTGCAACACCATCCTTGTCACCTCTTGCTTCCCTGGCGTTCGTCAGAGTCCAGGTTTAGCCTTTAATGAAACAAGTTCCCTCTCTTTAAGTGATCAGCTAGAGAAGGAAGCGGGCTGAATGCATGAATTTTGAGTAGAGGCTGCGGTGATGTAACATGACAGAATTTCTTACCCGTCTTCGACTCCTGCTCCCAGCAGAGTGGGTGGGAATGACAAAAAGGGAGCAGGGATAAAAGGTAGAGAAGGAGGCAGCAGAGGGAAGGTAGAAACTGATTACTTCAGCTACCAAACGTAGAAGGGGCCACCCCCAAAGCCCCCTTTCATCACCTCCATTAAACATGTTGCATTGTTAATGGGCTATTTTAGGCCAACGCATTTCATTAGCGTTAGTTCATCTGAGCAAGCAGGTTGGGATGACACTTGTGTCACTAAGCACAGAGAAGTGCTTGCAGAAGAATGCAGTCCTGTGTTATAAGTGGGTTTACCAAGTACCTCTGGGATGGAGAATACACCTACATATTCACATACACAGCACTGTTGACCTCAGTGCTACATTCCCCTTTTCAATTTAGAGCCAAAGTTTCTTGCTGAATGTGAATCTATGGCTCCTAGCTGAGAGACTATGCTACACAATCAATGCTGCACTTGATGATCTTCTAATGAAGGCGGTAAACGTGCAGATTAGAGCCTGTCAGGAGGCGTTCTAAATGCATTCCTTCCTCCCACTTCATCTACTATCCACTGTTTTGGAAACGATCAAGAATATTAGAAACCGAGATGAATGGCACCATTAGTGAAAGTAGCCAAAAGCTTGTTTTTGCCTCATTTATCTTGTTAAAAGTATGCAACCCCCCCCCAACAAAACCATAGAGAAGCCAGTTATTGTTACTCTTAACGAAGGCTGTGCTAGCTCTTCCACTAGAGTAAAACTCATTTCCTGTGTTGCACAGGTGTAGCTTCTGATAACAAGCCAAGAGCTCAGCAAATTTGCACTGGATCCAGACCTTTGAACTGCAGCTCTTTCCTTTTTATTTTTTAGCACTTTAAAAAAGGATATTGTGAAAGGAGATCTCTGAAACTCGTTTACAGATATTAGCTGAGCTGAATGAACATTCCAAAATATAACCAAAAAATATTGTTTCCAACACTTAACCAATGGTTCTGTGTTTCTGAGCAGTGTAATGTATAAAAGACTCTTAGAAAAGGTCTTTTGTGACAAAAGATGCATTTAATCAGAATTGTCAAGGTTTAAGCACCAGTGCTTGTGCAAAGTTGACCTTTGTGTGGCTCGGACCATGCCGCAGGGGTTCATGCGTTACTTTTATATGCTACAATGAATATTTAAATAGATTTACTGCCTCAGTAGCACCATTATATGGCATTTTAATCCTGTGGTCATATGCTTCATTCATATATCCAAAATTTCCATTTTTCTAGATGACTATTTCATTTCCAGCTTACACCAAAAGGCAAGGCAGACAATTGTGTTTTTGCCAACTTGATTCAACATAAAATTGTCAATCATTCTCATAGACATTACCAAAACTATGTGAAAATAGACGGATTACACAAGATCTTTCTTTAAAATGTTGCCTCCAGAAAGCAAAATATTTAATGAACTACCAGCCAGATGGTATTGAAAGTTTCAGGAAATATTTATTAGATACACATCTACAAGTGATACTCTTTTGGTGTCAATTTAATTCAAAAAGGCCACCATAACAAACTGACTTTAGAAAATGCAAAAATGGCTATAATTCATTTAAGTTTATAAATAACGTGCTAAGCTTAAGTGTAGGTGAGACTTATTCACAACACATACCTTGAGTCTTAGAATATGGCATGAGATCATGCATGACACCATTTTAAAGGTTTGGGAAAATTATTTTCTCAACAAGATCTTAGTTTTAATGCTAGCATTAAAGGTGGTAGAGGATATGCATTTTTTCAGGACATGCATGCTATGGCTTTTATTTTATTTTAAGTTTGAAAAACCATAACGTTTCTTCCCACAAAAGTTTCAAACAAGAGTGTTGTAACTGTAATTAGGTCCTGGAGTACATTTCAATTTAATTTCTCATCCTATGAACCCTGTAAACAGCTTCTCAGATCAACACATTGACAAGTCAAGCCTGCGGTAATGAGTTCCCCCCTGTTTTTTATATTGGAATTAATCTGTCCTGCAGAATGTTCGAGGAGATAATTAACTGTTGCTTTCATCTTCATTTTAACTGGCATGTTCATTACCGGATTTGCTGTATCTGGTTAGAAAAGACATCTAATGTTTTTCCTAATGAAAATAAAAAAAATTACTGGGACCAGTAGGTAATCAAGCCAAGGCAAGGCTTTGGCAGGGTGACAGGTATGAAGGCAAATGAAGCTTCATTAGCTGGAATAGGGCAATCATGTAAGGATCATGCAGGCTGCACAGACGTAATGAGCATGATGATGCTGGATGTCAAATAATCAGCTAAACAGGTCTGTAATAGACAAATATCACTGAGGTATCAAATCTCATCATTTCTTCCACATTTAGCCATCAAGTGATAATAAAACTATTATTATTATCAAGTCTTAGAGAAAAGAATACACGCAAATAATTAGGGTTATTCAATGATTGAGAAACAGGTCGAAATATTACTCAAGAAAGGGAATAGTAGATTTCAGTTTGAGCTTTTAAAAGAAATAGCTCTGATGTTTTCCAGGCATTTCTGGCATCCTTCAGTGGCTCTTTTGTCCTCAGTATTGTGTTTGTGCAGACAGAATCTCATGTGCAGCTTTGGTTTTAGTAAGAATATTTTAATCTCTCTGCAGGAATAAATCATGATGGTAGCAATCCACTGGTTTTGGCCTAGGGCTGGGCGATATGGCCAAAAACTGTACCACGATAAAAAGGTTTCATACCAGTCAAAATTGATAATTATTGATTAGGTTTTTGTTCTTCATATTTGAAATAAGGACCAGGAGTAAACTAATGCTGCTAAACTGGTGACGCGACCATTTCTCTTTTATCCACAATTTCCTCTTGAGCCGTTGCACTCACTTTCTCCTTTCAATCATGTCATCCTTTTTTATTTTTAAGCACTTATGTGGCGTGGTGGTAAACCATTAAACTGCTACTGCATATTTTATTTGACAGGTTGTTACTAGTTTACCAAAGCGTGAGGTAGTTGATGCCAATTAGCCTTACTTTGCTGGGCCGTGAGAGGTTGAGCGGGTAAAGCCTTTTCACTGCCTACATTCCCCAGAATGTTGTGCGGTTCTGAATCGGAGTTCAGCGAAACTACCAACATTTATCTGACATATTTTCTATTGATATTGCCCGCTTATGTATTGCAATATATATCTTTATGGTTTCATCGCCCAGCTCTAATATGGCTCCACTCAAACTAGCCATTAGCTCGTCAGTCTGGTTAAAATTAGACTCGTTTCCACAAACTGAGCTGTTCTGTTTAACAGGAAAGAGATTGATCGTTCAAAAACTTCACACAAAACCCTACTTAAAAAGATTGATTATAAATTTAAGTAGCGTTCTCTTTGTTTATGGACTTTATTCTTTTAACTAAACGTTAAAAAGTTAGAGTGTTAGAACTCTTAAGGTTTTTATTCTGGATTTCTTTTTACCGTACATTTTACAAACACTAAGGCTTATTGTAGCCATGAATTGTTGTACATTCTTTTTTGTGTGATGCAGGGGGCATCCCTCCACCCCCTGGGGACAGTCCAGAAAAGTCATCATCAGTTAATGTAGGCATTTAAAATCCAAACATGAACACAGTTTTTTCTTACAACAAAGTACATGATGACATTGATTTTAAAGTACTTACACTTAAATGTGCAAGTGTGTGCTGTTAAAAAAGCCAAATATTGTAGAATTCCAATAGCTTTAGAACAATAAATATAAATGACTCAGAACGAGAGTAGGTAAAGACACTTATGATCAGGACTTTCCTACAACTGGTTTTACAAAAACAGTTTAAAGGTCGAGTTGTCTTGCAAACTTCTCCATGGATGAAGTTTCCAGTAAACGCAGCTGGAGACTTTCATCAGCTGATTAATAAAAATTTGTTGAGCGAGTTGGCATTTAAAGTAATAAAACACCATGTGGGAGATTGATTCTGAATAAAAGGCAGCACCTGGATGTTTACTGTAATGAAGGAATAAATCATATCGAGCGGATTGGTGCACTTCACTGATGTGTATTTACAGTTTTTAGACAAGGGAGGAGCTCCGGAGCACAGAGGAATCAGCCACATCAGGAAACCATTACAGTCAGTCTCCTCTAATGTAAAATCTTCAACTAAAAAAAAAAAATAGAAAAAAAGAAATGCATCATGAAGCCATTCTCAGTCAACAGATCGTGTTTTACATTCTGTTCTTGTAACAATCAGTGTTACAAGACTGCATTTGCATATTACGTTTTTCTACAAAAGGTCTTTTCAAACTGGGGGGGGGGATTGGAAGGTTTACCAGTTACACTTTCACACAAAAGAACTCTAGGATACTGGCTTATCAACTGTCTCTCCCCCCCCCACTACCACCCCTTCAATCCCTCTCCCTTCTTTCATTGCTGTAGCTGTACACAATATTTGCATATCAGTTGCTGAGGAGCATCTTCTCTGGTGGCGCTGGTTGTTGCCCTAGAGTATTCTTGTCTGGCATCACAACACAACTCTGGGATCAGAGCGCTGAGCACTGTGCCTCCTAATGGGAAGATCTCCCCCCACAGGCTCCTTTACCCCATGCATTCTCCCCTTCATTTAATCCTCTCTTCGTTTGCTCCTTCATGCCTTCTACTTCTGCTCTCCATCTACTCTTAGCTCCATTCCCCTCATTTTCTCCCTCATTCCTAATCATCATTTCCTCTAGTTTTTTTTTTTCTTCTTCTATTTTTTTTTGAACGCACCAGAACCAGGACATGGGTCTCTAGGGGTACTGGGGCTTTTTATATAACAAAATAAAAAATTCACACTTTGCATGTTCTTAATACAGAGAGGAGAAGAAGATGTGGTGTGTGTGTGTGTGTGTGGGGGGGGGGGGGGGGGGGGGGGGGGGCAGCAACCACAAATTAAAAATAACTGAAATACGGGCGGGAAAAGTACACAACAAACAGTACAAAACAGCTGAGACTTTGAGTTCTGTCTTGGTAATCAAAAACAACGGCAAGGTACAGGAGAAACTAAATGCCTGAAAAACATTTCTTCCACATATTGCCTCTCAAACAGAAGTGTCCTTATGATAAAACAATTTAATTCATATTAAATTGATGCCTGACAAGCCACTTGTCTATTTCCATGTCAAAGCTGAGCTGCTGTGGAAGCTGAAAAAGAAACAGTATTCCACTCATTTTCCATCAATCATACATCAAATTATAAAAATCATGATTCTAATTAATAAAGCCTTTGATAAATTAGAAGGTTTTTTTGGCAAATCTCTACAATGAAACAAAATTACAAAAATAAGACACTTTATAAGACTTTTTATTTTATTGTAGGTACATAATGCGGCTGATTTAAAAGCCATAAAAGCCTGTTTACCACTGCTATTCACAGATCATCTGCAGAGCATGAATTATTAATCGACCAGAGCATCTCCCTCTTCCTGCTCCCTCTTCTTTTCTCACGGTTTAAAACACTCTTCTATAATGCCATGCAGAGGCATTAGTCATAACTCAGCTATCTGCAAAGTGGTGGACTGAGTGGGAATGAGTGTGCAACCAGATTTACTGTTGGCAAATCATTTTTGTCCTGATAAACGTGAGAGATCGAGTCAAATAAAGTGCTAAAGAATTCACTCATTTTTTGGGGGTTTTGTTTTGCTCGTCTTCTTTTTAAGCATCTTCCTCTTGCAATTGCTCGGAGCTAAAAGAAAAAAGGTGGATGATTTTTTTTTTTTTTCTTTTCCTGTGTCTGTATGATTGAAAGTGTCTGTTGGCAAAATATCTCATGGCCCACTGGACAAATTTTCATGAAAGTTGCAAAGTTTACATTTACAAGTGATTAACTCAGAGCTAACTGACCTTAAATAAGACTATAAAACATAGATATTATAAAAATAATAACTTTGATGTGTAGTAGCTGAGAGTCATTCTTATCACATTCTCTGAGAGCGACATGTCAATATCTTCAGTGAACAGGCAACACAAAGTTATATTTTTAAGGTTTGACGTGATAGGCAGCAGAAGATAAACATTCCTTCAAGGGATGTTAGGTCTTTATATTTTCATGTTTTTGTCAACAATTTGTTTTACACACAAAAAATGGCCCTGTGAGCCGTTTCTCTGCAACAGAACCACAACGTCTGCAGTGTTAATTAGGAATTATCAGAAATTAATTAGGATTTAAAAAGATCCCAAGGTGAAGGACTTGCTTATTCCAGTGCCATGTAAATCTTCTATAATCCTCCGTGGGACAAAGCCAGCCAAACACTGCTCAAACCAAGATGATGTGCGGCAACCCAAACATGTTCACTCAGATTTGCAGTCTGCTTTGCATACATCATGTAAGGAGAGGCAGATATAAGAAAAAACAGAAAACTTTGGTTATCGGCTAATGAACGGGTGAAGGTATCGGTGCAGGTGCTGGATTCCACTGAATCCCCCCATTGGTGACCCATCCTGTGTAGATTTGTTACCTTGTGGACAAATGCCAATGACACATTTTCCTGTCCCCTTAAAGCTTGTAACATTTTCCGGCTCCTGTTTCCAGGAGCCAAAAAAAGGTCACAGCTACACAAATGATATTGTCACGCTGTGCTTTTTAACTACACAAAAAGCACGCCAGGCTTTGTGTCGGGGGCTTCCCTTCAGAGGTGAGTTCATCGTTACTTAAAGGTGAACAAACCCCGTTGTGTTTTCACAATGAGCAGCTCAAGGTTAATCAGGAATAAAGCTGTTCTAAGAAGGGCGGTTCTCTCCCCCCCTTTCCTACCACAGGTGGAGCATTATGTGGTGGACACCAGTGGAGCGAAGTGACAACTTACATCCAATATCTCTGTCTCACCCATCATGCATCTCTCGGGTACGGGCCAAGTCCCGTGGTGATCTGGATGCCCGACATGGAGTCGACAGCAGCTCGGGCTCCGATCACACAACAGACTCATCTCTCACAGAGACAGGAGCACACTGACACAGCAGTATTCTTGGGAATAAATGGAAAACGAAAGCACAGAGCTCGGGCTGGATGGCCTCTAAAAAGTTTAACATCAAAGTCATTTGCACCTTTTTTCCCATCACACTGTTTATTTTATTTTTTTAGTTTTGCTGATGATGACAAGGTGCATAGAAAGATTCCTAATTATTAGTCAACCGTTGATATAGCATCAAAGTGCTAATACTAATTGCAAGCTAACTTTTAGCAATTTAAAGAGTATAAAAGCCTTCTGCTTTGTGTCTTCAACATCTGATCTTTTCTGTGCTGTTTTGGAACATCCAGATGACCCACATAGCTATGCAATGATAGCAAACCCAAACAGGAAGTTGTATAACTCTCTGCACTGCAGCATGGTATGACTGCCAATCTGTGCAGATTTTCTGCATGCTAGCCCGCCACTCCTACACCCCAAAGCCAATAAGGCTTTCATTATGAGGAAGGAAGGATTCCGTGAGACCAGGGAATACCAGAGCAAGGAATGTTAAGCCTGCTTCTAAAATGGCTGAAAGTGTTTTTCTTCTTCTTTTTTTACATCCCTTCTTTCAGTACTGTTTTAGAAATCAATCTTGTGTTTGCAAATTTGCATTTCTTTGTGGGAGAGGCTCATTAATTTGAAATAATGGCAAAAACTGTGTCATTTGTTCCACTCCTGCGAGTTTTAATGCACCAGAGAGGCAGTTTTGTTGCACAGAGGAGTAAAAATTCTTGCTGCCTCCTGGAATATGTAGGCAAGAACATATTTTGGGTTAATAGTGAATATCTCATTTATTATTACTGTAACTAATCAGGATTTTGTAGCCACTTACCTGACTAAAATCCCTAAATGGGCACAAAGCTGAGTTTAACCCTTCTCGTATGGCCGGAAGCTTAAATCTTAAAGCTTTACATCATTACCTGCAGGGCACCATTTTTTTTTACGGTGTTCTTGAACGTAACATGACTCCAACTCCATCTGCAGCAAAGGTGTGTGAGAGAAGCCTGTTTTGGGTGTTGATCTTTAATTGTTCTTTTTAAAAAATATATATATATATATCTTGTAGCCTCAGAATAATTATCTCGTGGCAACAAAATATCCTTTTTACATCCAATGTCATCTGACGGGCCCCATACAAATCAGCTTCAAAGTACAGCAGATATGTTGAAAACGTGCAGAAATATTTTTGAATGAAAAGTGTATTACCTGTGCAACTCTTCCTCTAGTGCCTCTCCTGCTGCGCTGTGGTATAATTTATTTGATAGAGTCATCTACTGCTCAGGAGAACTGCAGTGAATGTTGCGTTTGTAAAAACAGACTGATAATACTACACCTTGCTGGTGACAATTACAGCACAGTTCTCTTTGTTCTGCCTTGATTGTGTCAAACAACTAATGTTTTAGATGAAAACGCTGAAAGAAGAACAAGTGTTTGAATATAGTTTGACCTCACCAATGTGGAGCTTTATGTGCAATACTTCGATCTATTCTTCAAGCTATTTTAGTATTTTTGTTTTTAAATTCCCAAACATAAATAAACCCCAAAATAATGTGGACTATCAGGCCTTGCTTGAAAATTTCAACTCTCACTCCTAGTTGCCATCAAAGCAAAGTAAAATAGCAGAGAGCCAGCACATTTACCCATATCAAACCAATTTACTCCCAATCCAACCTGAGCTGAAAACAGCCCAGTAAAGCACGTTTTGCTGCTTAACTATACAAAATAGAGTATCTAACATATCAGGTTTTGATTTAGGTGACAAGTTATCATATTTTCTCGACAGCTTCGCTGTATTTTAAGTCTCCTAATATAATACAGCAAGGTAAATTGAATAATATGGCCATTTATATTTTCCTCATGGGAAGCGTGAGTAATTTATTCACACCGCATAAAAGCAAGCCAATCTCTCTTAATACAGCAGGTGTTTTCATATATGAAAAAGGACGCTCTGGGACGAGTTTGAGAGCTGTAAAAACCACCCCATACTTCTTTATTACAAAACCAGTGTGCTGAGTTAGAAAAACCTGAGAAACTTCAAGTAATAAATAAAAAAATAATAAAAAAAACCAAAAACACCACAGCTTTAGCCAGCAAAGCATGAAGAGGCAGAAGAACAACAGAGCAATTTTCCTTTCAGACTGGTGACAATCTTAAAGAAGAAACCTGTGGGGATGTGATAGTTTCAGATGAGGGGCATTTTCCTGACACAGTCTGAATGAACTATTGCCAAAACATTTTCATCCTGATCACCGTTCACACGTGCTTCATTCACAAGCTACAGATTTGTTGGTCAGGTTGTACTTTTAACTTTAATTTATAACTTAATACAGTACTTCGGGATGCATTCATTCACCGACATTGTTTAGATTGCAGTAGGTGTAGCATTATCTTGATTTCTTAAGAATTTGTGAAATATTCTTGCTGCCAAATGAAACACACCCAAAATAAGGCAATTTTAGACTAAATTTACATTTGATGCATAAACTTATAATTGCTATTACCTGGGAGACTGACAAGCTAAATTTGTGATTATATAATTAACAAGCTATGAAGAGCTCTTCAACGTGAGGCTATAGCCTCACA
>JAVKLF010000077.1:2155344-2171589 GCA_034783495.1 Millerichthys robustus | reverse complement strand
AAATTTTCAACCATTACTCTATAGGACTTTGAATAATGACCAAAGCATGGGCTTAATGATAGGAGTAAAATAATATTCAGTCTTAGTCACTTCCTTACTGAGTAAGAGATGAACTTATAATAAGCACAAAACTTGTAACAAGACAACCTAAATAGTAAACATTGCATTGCACATTAATTGTGCTTTAACTGCAGGTAATATAGATTTTAATTTGGTAACTTTATATTATTGCCATTTTTAAAACTACTGTTTGATGTTTGTTATTAGAGCACATCTGGTTTTACTTGGGTTTGAAAAAGTGCTCCACACTAAATACATCTGAGTGGATTTACATAGTTCGTACCTTAGGCTGTATTTTCAAATATCAATTAATCTAATACATTTAACTCTTTTAGTTACCTTGTGCTCAAAAATAAGGTCATGTGACACAGTGACTGTAGGCGGGGCTTAAAGCCCCAGATCCCTAGTGAAGAGACTCTGTTTCCAAAAGTACAATATAGCAGCTGCTATAAAAAGGGTGCAGCTGGCTTTAGTTAATTAAAGTTAGTTAGGTTAGGTTAAAGATATTTAAAGACAACGTTGACATTTTGTTTAAAATATCCACAGTTTTTGGTCAGAGTACTGTGGAGTAAACACTACAACGCCCCATTTCTAAAAACACTGACTCAGTCAATGGAGACACTATTTGTCTTTGCTGTAAAAAAGGTGAGCTGACACAATAAGAACCAACTTGCTGCGACTTAAAAGGTTCTATCCATGGTGGCCTTTGTGGACCACTAAAGAAGTTCCATTAAGATCAAGGACACAGCAGGGTCCACTTGAGGCCATTCACTGAATCAAAACAGATCTGTACAACCCATAACTACACAGTGCTTTCTGATGTTTAAGCTGCAGAAACGCATGAAGGATGAGGCACGCTGTCAGATGGAAAAGCATGAAAGCGTGTAGGAAGGGGGTCGCTGACAAGGCCAGAAGGAACAAACTAAACAACGTGCATGTGTTTGGACATAAAGACATCCAGGACAGAGTTTCAACGCTGGATGCCAAAGGGTGAAGGCCTGGCTGCGATTGGCTGAGAAGGGAACAAACATGTTCTGTCTTCAGGATCTTTGGTGGCAGGAGAGTTTACGCCAGCTGCAGCAGATGAGGGGGGTGGGGATGGGCAAGACAAGTCATTTATAGTTCTTCGTGAGGCTGGAAAGGCCCGGGATTAGACTAAAAATTAAGACTTATGTCTTTAATGTAGTTTATTTAAAAATACACTTTGTTAGACCCTTTAAAATAGATTTAAAAAGCTACAGTATCTTCTCTTCAAACTCATGTTTATTTTACTGTCAGCTGTCAAATTCGTCAGGAGATATTACCCTCTTTGTTGCCTGACTCAGTATTTTTTCTTCATACAACAAAATGTCAAATATGATCTCTCTCTCTCTCTGTGATTGCAGGGATTATCTGAATAGTGCATGTGATGAGTCACATTCATGCACATTGATATCCTTACATAATTTAGGGCACTCAGATTTTGTCTGCGCTTTTGCTTAAAATTAATCCTCATCAGGTTATATCTATATTATAAATGACTAAAAAAAAATCACAAAGGTATAGAACTGCTTACATTGATGCATTCTAAGATTTGATCATTTCTTTCAATTTGGCAGTTACATACCAATATCAATAGATCTGTCTTATGCTCACATGTCACTTTTAACATGCAGGTTAGTGGACCCCAAAAGGTGGATTGCAGTTTTGATCTGGACCCAAAGGAAGTTTCATCTGGTCCTACCGATAGTGTTGGATTCTGAGCTTGAAAGCCCAAGTCGGTGGATACGCTCGTATCTCTTCCAGCTCTAGAAACGCTAAATGGCTGTTGATGTGCATGGAATCCTCTTTGAATCAAAAATACAACAGCCAAGACGTATCTAAAGTGAATGGAGGCACAAAAGTTATTCCATAAGTCAATGGATAAAAATATGTGTTCTCTGAAGTAAAAATGTTGATGCGGGGGGTTGATGAAAATTGGAATCTGCTCATTTGTCATCTATGAGGTTGAGGCTTTTTTCCAGCCCTCAACTGAAAAGAACCTCATTCAATCTATTCAAGTGTCAAACAATTACATTTTGCAGAATCACAAGTACAATTCAAATAAATAATGAGCTGAAATTTGTGCACATTTAATAAACAATGTGTGAGATTTGTTGGTAGAATAATCCAGGGACAAAAACTCAGAATGCAAAAACGTTTGTTAATGAAAATAAGTTTATGTTGTCAGTTTTGCTTTTTGTTCAACATTTTCCTGTTCATTAGTCACTTCTAAATAGAAATTTGTCCAAGTTTCACTTTTTGCCTTAAACCTTTTGACATCCAAGTTGGGAATGTTTTGTTAGCGCTGACCCTTATTTTAGACTGAGATGAACTTGTCCAGTGAGACCACGGGACAATTTTTTTTCTTCAATAAAGTCAGTGAGTGGGTGAGTAAACACAGAGCACCACGGTTCAATATGATTTGATTATAGTGTCTGCTGAGAAAGTGCCGCCAACATATCCTCTTCAACAGCTTTTAGGTTTCCTTTGAGCCTTTGTTTTTTCATTCAGAGGTATCATAGGCTTCTTTTCAGTGTTAGTGGACATGTTGGCAGAGTGCCGGGTGCACTGTGGTCTGCCTGGGGGGACAGTAATGTCCCTGCAGCTATTCCCTGTCACAGCACCATATAATTGGCCCCTGATTCTCAGCAGAGACGGCGTTCATGGACGTGTGCGTGTGTGCATACGTGTGGGCGCTTGTGCACTCGCCTGTCAAACTCAGATGTTGCACAGATGGGCACAGAGGAGCCCTGAACTGCTATGAAGACATTCTGTCAGCTTAGAGAAGCTGCGAACTGCTGAGATAGTTCAATCTGCAAGCTTTTTCACAAGGTTAAAGTTGGGGATTTTCAGTCAGAATGTGCCATATCTGATTGCTGTGGAACAGTGCAGAAATAATAGGTATAGACTGTGAAAAAGCACCGCGGGGAGCCAAATTGGGCCGCATTGGTGGAAATGCGATACAGTGGAACAATTCTTTGTTATCAGTCAGGAATGTGTGCTGCGACGGTGAATGAAGCTGTTCATTCTCAAGTCGTGACTTTAATTTTACGAGTGAAGATATGAGGGGCAAGACTTTGGCTCCATGTAAACAGGATTGTGAGAGCTCGTACCAAACACAACAGATAAAGAATAGCAGACGGAATTCAGGCTGGGTGCAAAAGACGTGTTTTCTCTGCATAAAGAAAGCTAACAAGTCATTTATTCCTAAACAAGGACACATATCAGGCACATTAGATTTCCAAAGGGGCAGAGATGAGCTGCAATAATGCAACAACACTAAGCAGGTAGTGATTCTGAGGGAGGTGATTTGGAGTCATATTAAAATGCCTCCATTTTATTATTTCAGGAATGCACCAATGTGTACATGAAACAATCCAAAAAAACTAAAATTTATACATCCAGTAATCAAGCAGAGGAGGCTAATCGAGCAGGATAATCCGAACAAATGAGCCACAAAGCTCAGAAGATGCTTCACATTGAAGATAAACAAAGTGTACCAAAGAAATACCCAAGGTAGTGGGTCTCATTCAAAGATTAAAACAAACTAAACTAGCAGGCAAAATGACTTCTTATTAGGATATCGAGATATGCAATATAAATATAGCCAAAACTATCCTAAACTGGCAATAAATCATGTTTTTGTAAGAGCCATATGTCCACATTATGCATGCAAAATCAAACAGTTGGCCAATCATACTTTTACAGTCCTAAATAAAGGCCTGAACAAAAAGACAGAGAAAAAAAATTGAGTTTATTGTAAGCGTGATATTCAATAAGCAATATAGATTTTCTTAATTATGTAGACCTACTCTTGAATATGTTAAATGCTTCAGTTCCTGATTGTTTTTAACACCTAATGATCCATTTTAGAGGCATCAGTTTGAAATCTACCTCAAGTTTCTTTATAGTGTTTTGGTACAACTTTCAAGCAAAAAGAAATGAAATCTATTTGTGCTTTACCTCACAACTACATTTCTTCTTTGTCTGTTCCTCACTCATGGGTCTCCAAAGAGTGTCATCCTTCTCCATCTCTGTCTTCATCTCCATGTCCCCTCTATTGTCCATATAGCTCCTCGTTGTCTTTTTTGTGGCAGCTACATGTCAAACACCCTTCTATTAATAAACAAACTGCCCCTCCTCTAGACATATCCAAACCATCTGAGACTGGCATCTCTAACTTTATCTCCCTGTTCAACCTGTACTGTACCTCTGAGGATCTCATTCCTAATCATATCCATCCTTTTCACTCCCAAAGAGAACCTCAACAGCTTCAGCTCTGACACTTCCTGTTCGGGCTCATGTCTTATCAATGCTACAATCATACAAAATTTAAAATTCACACAAATCACAGTTGGAACAGTATCCCAATAAAAAAGGTCACCTATACAGCAATGAAACAGAATTGCCTTGACTACTTTGCTCAATTCTATCTTTTGCTCGCCAGAGGTTAAACACTGGAGGTGATGTTCCTGTTGACAAGTGAGACCCGAGGAGACAGAAGATGTGTGAGTGTGTGTGTGTGTGTAGGGAGGGCCATGGTTTTTGACACCTGAAGTGCCCATCCTCTGGAGTGGTGAGACTGACAGTGAGAAGACCTATAAGCAAAGGTGCTGTCAGATTATGCGATTGCCCCAAGGAGCAACAAATTTCAAGGGAGGTGTCGGTAAGAGAGAGGGTGACTGCACGTGTTTACTCACATGCTTTTTTTTTTGTAAATTGGTCTCTTATATTGGTAGTTTCCCTGGCAGCAAAAATGAGTTTTATAGAAAATATGACAGCTTTAAGTGTGTGCATGCCTATGTACAAGTTCGGGCAAGGACATTAGGAAACTGAATTGGCAACAGAACTAAAACACAAGTATTTTACATTACGTCCATCTGTACTGATAAGCAATGCGGGTTATAAATTTCACAGCACCATCAGTGCAGCAACATTGGTTTAGTGAGGTCAGTACAAGATTTAATTCAAATAAGTATTACAGCGATGAAGAACACGGCTGTGTTCTGTGTCAGAGGCCTTGATGATGTAAACTAAGAATTCATACTTAGATAATATTCAGAAAAGGTCTGCAAATGAATTCCATTTCTGTTTCACAGCACCAAACAGTACCATAAGGATATTTTCAGACTTCACTTTTTAGAGCTTTTTATCATGCAAGCAAAATAATTTTCACTAAACACAGGAAAAAAGCAGTTTTGAAATCAAATGGGCATCTTTCATGCCATTTTACTTGTAACTGTTTTGCCAAATATTTGCCAAAAGGTCAGTGCTAGGTAATGTATCAAATGCAAATTTATATATATTTTTTGAAAAGATGTCTATAAAGTTGTTGTTAACTTGTCTTTTATAGTGGTATTGGTCCATAAATCCTTGTAAATAAAAAGTCTGTGCTCCTATGTGGTGGTCATGGTCTGTCACATAAAGACAACATCAATAATAGTAGACTTGTATAATCAATTAGAAGAGCTATTCTGAGCAATTAGTTTTTACAAATATTTTTTTTTCTTTATCACAATAAATATTAGTTTTAATATTCCATGTTCTCTTTGAAAAAACTTATTCAAATCTACAAACCACTGAAAACAGACTCCATCCCTTTTCATGCATTTTAAGACTGCATAGGAACCTTGAAATTCCAAGATGAACCATCAATAATTCACTGAATTCCCATCTCTGGTCTTATTAAGCTTTGGAATCCTGCTGGTAATCTTTTTCAGCTTTTTATCAGCTCATGTTGGTAACAGAGAAAAAGGCTATTTGAAAGGGATGAAAGTTTTACTGATGCATTTCATGTTTTATCAGCAGCAGCCATAACCATTTCCTGCTGCTCCAAACCTGTGGGTGGCTCCTTAGGGTTCTCAAGCTGATCTCACTATAACCACTGCATCCACAAACCGTCACTGTGAACCACTATGATACTCCAATCCCACAGAGAGGAGCCCTGGTATTCAAATTAAACACCCGATTACTTAGATTAGTTCATTTGTTCAGCTGTGGTGGTTCGGTCTTACTTAAGGTTAATGTTTTGCAGGATTGTGTTTTTCACCAAATAGATTGCAAACAAAATTATGTTTGAGTAAAGTAAGAACACAATGAAAAGTGTAAAATACAACCCGTTCAAAATAACTGACTTTACCTGACACCCATCCCATCCTTAAAACACAACAAAATTCATGCGTTGAATTAGAAAAAAAATAGTTTGATTCTGACTTGATTGACTAGAACCAAGACCAAAGCGGATAGGTGCCATTTTCATTCTAATTTCAAAACAGTATTGTGCAAACCTTTGCTCTGCCACCAGTTTCAAAATACATCAATAATCCAACAGAGAGGTTATGATACTCCAGCTGAAGGTTTCCTAGTCTCTACAGGAAGTGCTACAGCTCCATGCTGATGCCAATATCATTTGCAGCAAATCATAAAATTCAACGTTAAGAGCTATGCACTGTGAAACTGCAGACATTTAGAAGATTTATAAAATAGTGGTTGCAAAAATCCCTTACAAGAAGAAGAAATTGAAATTGTTTGAAAATGAGAGTATTCCACATTGGCCTTGGCCCAACATGTACTTTCATCAGTCCTGTCAGAAATAAACTATTTCTACAATCTGAGGCCATTCAAAGAGGTATCTACAACAGGTTACATGTTAGATATTCATAACCTTTCCACAGTATCCCAACACAAAATCTGTCTTAATGCTGAAAATGTTTTTTGTAGGTTTTTTTATACTAATGGTACTAAACTAATTTAATGTACATATTTGACTGAATTTTCTAGCTGATGTTTCCCTCAATGTAAAGACTGAATTAGTAGAATTTGCAATTAACTAAAGTAGGCCCAGAAGAATGATTTACGTCATGTTTAATGTTCTGTCGATCTGCGATAGCATTAGGAGTGTGCTGGGAGAGACGACAGACATATGGGATAAAAGTGAGGCGTAGGCAGACGGACGGCATTCAGGCAATTTAGAGATGTATTGAACGAAACAGGAAATAAAGTGCAGAAGCTAAGGGTGAGCAAGACAGATTCAGAAGTTGCAAACTGAAAGTGGAAGCAATGATGTGGAAGTGTCATGGGGGGAAAAAATAGAAACAGGGGGAAAAGACATACAGCAGAGATTACAAATTTGTACACAACCACTTTTTTCAGCTGACACAGGAGAAAAGCTACACTGTATATTCACATAACGAGACCAGTGGACCATCATTAAAATCTAGAGGCCGCAAGACAAACCGAGCTCCACCTGACTGTTGGTTGGTGTTGCCCTCAAGAGAAACGCGCCTTGTTGAACCTGCTCCTCTTCTGTCAGCACTTTCATAAATAATTCACCGAGCACTCTGGGGCAAGGGAGCCATAGAGTGAACAGAGCTTCTCCCCGTCTTCCTTTGCATTTTTTTTTATTGCCACGTATTTGCACAGCACAAACAGAACACACTCATTTGCATAGGGGGAGACCTGAGGGTGCAGGTCATCAGAACTGCCATTACAAAGGAATTTAAACAAAGTGGAAGTGTTTAAATAAAGTGTTTGTATTGTGTACTGAAGCTTGTGCATAATGTGCAATCTATCACTAACTTGAGTTGTATCTAAATATGTAGAGTAAAAATGTTCTAACATACCAAGATAAAGTGTCACTTTGGATTAGCCATGAGCAGGTTATTAGATGTTAGAAAAACAGATGATTGCAATATTCAGGGGATATTGGTTGAAATAAACCAGCCTTTTCTCACTGTTCACTGTTTCTGATATTATTGAGACAACTCAATGATTGGTTGGTGCTTTCAGCCACCATCATCTAAACTGGTTGTAGGGAACAGACACAAGCCCACAACAGTGGGGTTTACAAGCTTCAGCACCACGGAGAGCGACTGGCATTTTGATGTCCATCAAATGGACTATGAAGTATATCAAGAACCACCAAAACATTAGGTTACATAGTCACTAATAATAAAACACAAAGCAGTTCAGCACCATGGACAGCGGTTGCATAATTTTGTCACCCACTTTATCCTTTATAACCCAGAATTCAGCAACTATAACGTTTGGTAAAACTGGCACAGTTGACTCCCTTGGGTCTCATCTCCTTTTCAAACCCGATTAGGCCCAAGCTGGGGATTGGCCACAGGCCCAGGCCTCCAGAAGCCTCGCCCCTGATTTTTGGTCATGGTGAAAGTTGCACAAAAGCTTTGTGGTTTCCTTCCATAGCTCCCTTAACTTTAGCACAAGATGGTCAAATAACATTAAAGCTCATATGACCTAATCTTTGCTGCAGAACAATAAAACACAGCATTTCTGCTTTTGGAAGAAATGTCCTTTTTTTGTATAAAAAAACTTAGACTTTGGGAAGTGTTAGGGTTTTTTCCTACTTTCAACAAGTTATCCTGTTGGGTTTTGAAGTTGTTGGGTGTTTTATTTTACAAGTTTTTATCTTCACCACTGCAGTGATCACTGCATCACTGTAGACACACCGAAGCTGACAGCTCTGCCTGACTTTTTTTAATTCAATAAGAATACTATTTTTGCTCTCCATTTTCATGTTGCATCCTCTTTTTCCATTCCCTCTTTTTTTTCGTTTTTAGCTGAGCCAGAAGCTCGGACACATTTTTTGTTGTTTAAATGCCAACATGATCAAAAGGCATTTTTATGCTTGGCTGATCCTACAAGCAACTGGTGCTCCCGGATCTGAATGGGGTCTTGTATGAGTCAGCAACACTCAGCATTTAAGTAGACACAAATGCTGCCAATTATTGAACCCTCCAGTATACACTGACTGTTAGCTTCAACTAAAGGACAGATGTTAAAACTGAATATAATGTGAACAAATACAAATGTTTCTGGGTTCTGTAAAATCAGTAAATCTAAAACTTGGTCTAAACCAAAAGTTAAAATTATTTTTATATGGTTTATATATGCTTTGCTGCTTGTATAAAGAAAGTTAAAGAAAATTACAAATTAGAGTTAAGTAAAGGTAAGCTGAACTTTTTTTCCTGAAATGGACACAAGAACTGATTCAATATTTTCAGAAAATATATTTGCAGGCATCAATGTCTGAAGTTCTTCCTCCACATGGGTTTGGTTCTGTTCCTTGCATGAATGCTTAAGTTACAAAGAATGAACTGACAAATAAGAACGAAGCATACGCGTGCAAACACAACACCACAAAATGGAATTTCGTGGTGTTGTGTTTACCCCACACATTTTAGACTCTTAAACACTTGAGTGAATTCATGTCTGTTTTAGTTTTCATCATTTACCAGAATTCTCGGTAGAAACTGGGTCCTGTGGTGCTTGAATAGCTCCATCAGACAAAGTTACTGAATTTTCCTTTCTCCACATCCATGGTCTTTTCAGAAAGCAAGCAAATCAACCGTTTACAATCTCTATACTTCACTTGTATCTTGTGCGAGCTGCATTAAATCTTACCAACCCATTAAAAATGGCTCGTTTTTGGTATTTAAGTACATAAAGCAACCATTTTACTGACAGCAACTTTTAAAAAAAAAAACATTAAAAACCCTTAATTTGAACACATCATGAGACAAAATCTTCAGAGTGGCACAATAATTATGTCTTCAGTGATTATGGCCGGTTTCATGGAAGCTCAATTAGTACAGGTAAGTTTAAAGAGAAAATACGTGCATTTTATTAATAGCCGGCAACTCTTTTCTATTTGTCATAAGTAGGTTCGTCTTAAAAGCCCATCTGTGTGGAGCAGCCACTCTCCATCAGAAAGAATGCAACTTGATTCAAAGGATGAAGAAAATATAAACTGTGTTCATAAATGCACTCACTGTGTGACAAAAGGACAAGCTTGATCTTTGAACAAACTATTTTTATCCACAGATGTTGCAGTTCTGTGGTCTACACTGCATGTTGCCATAATTCTCCAACTGTAGAGAAAATAAACCTTGGTCCTTTAAAAATAATAATGCTTATTAAATAGTGAGGCTGCGGTCCTCCGTATGTTTAACAGGACAAATTCAGTTATGTCTGTTCACTTATATTGCTAGATGTTGATAAGACTCAAACTGCATATACAAAAAGTCCTTATCTCAACACAAAATTCAGGTTACAAATAAATTTTTCAACCCACCTACTTCAGTTTATTTGTGCAAAACTAGAATGAAAGAATATTACTTTGTAACAACCAGGATCCCAACTTGAGCTGCCGGAACTTTTTTGTTTTTTTTAAACTGATGCATCTCATAAACCCAGGCACAAAAGTAAAAAGAAAAGTTGAGTGGGTCCTCTGGGTTGATTCTTCTTTGTTTAAATGTTTCCTCTCTTCTCCTAGAGACTACTTTAGTTTGAAGAAGCATTCCCTTGGAGAAGAGATGAAATGTTAGAACAAAGGAGAACCCATCCAGGTGACCTACTCAACCTTTTTGATCTTTAAGAAACAGTTTTGCATTAAAGAAAGTTTCAATGAGTGTAACAATCTACCTCAGGCTACAACAAATACAACTCAAAGCAGAAAATATTCATTCATTTGCCTTCTGGTGCTTTGGTCACACAAACAACAACTTCTTCAAGAGTTTTTGTAAGCTACACACAAATCATTTAACTCTGAAAGAAAGTTAAATGATATTACAGCTGACTAATATCTAGAACAACAGAGGGTCTATTAGGCGCAGTGTGCTGATTTATCTAATTTAATTGACGTATGTGATGAAATGAAACACCATTAAAGTCAGATGGGGGAGAAAAATTAGACATATTTACAACCATTACAGCTGGAAAATCAAATGTATCCAATCCCATAGTACTTTAGAAAAGTGTTTGAATGAAATAAAAATACCTCTGCAATAAAAAACCATGTCTATCTGTAAGGAATATTATATATTTTTCAATGGTTAAGATTAAGTTTCACTAGAAACTATCTGCTAAAATGACACATTCTGAGCGAACAGCTTCATCATCAGTGGCTCATCTTAGTATTTTTTGTATAACAAATGTAAAATATGCTTCCAGTGATAAGCTGCCAAGTGAAAAAAAATAATTATTTCCTAAGCTGGTAATAAACAGTATACAAAAAGATTTACAGCAAAAAGTAAAAGATAGGGAGTTTACAATCAGACCACCGGTGCCTCTGCCAGCATGCACACCCCAGAGAGCAATTCAAGAACTTAATACAAACAAGGTCAGCGCGTAGATACACAGCACTACTTCCCCTTCCAGGTTTTATTACAGTAATGCATTTAGACAACTAGCCTTGTTTCTCCAATATGAGCTTGTATATCCCGGTACTCGAAGCCCCAGGGAGTCACTGCAGTTTACTGTGAAGTGTTCGTTTTTTTTAACAGAAACACTCAGTGTCCTCTCTCATCAGCCTCCCATTTTTCGTACCACTGTATCACCCATTACTTGTTCTTTTATTCGCTCAAACAAACGCCCTATTTGTTATCAGGTCAGAGGTTTGCCGAGATGACGCTGCCACAGCCGAAACAAGATAAACAGCTACTGGGATTTGGTCCGATTTCACGGTAGAGCAGAGGTGACTGACAACTTGTAAGATTCATCCCTAGTGCATGCTAATGGAGGCTTGGAATGTAGCAAAGAAATGAATTGGGTCTCATAGGGCTCATGTTTTTTGGTGAATTGCTTTGAACTATTCTTAAAAGAAAATCCCTCAAGTCGTGCTGTGAATATTTGTTGTGGCATCAGTGGTTCTTCTCAAATATAGAATGAGATGGCCCCATTTGCTTGTTTAGATTGGATTGTTGACTTTGCACACCAAGAAGAATGATGTAAATTTAAAAGTACTGCGCAAAAACCTTTAACTTTAAAGAAGCCAGACTTCTTTGTAATACTTTAAAGTTGTGTAACTTAATATTTCTTGAACCTTTCTGATAGATGTTTGAATTGTCTTTGTTTAGGACATTGACTGTTTTCCATTCTATTTCAGTCCAGTCATTACACTTAAAAATAAATACATAACCGAAAAGATTATCCAGTCTTCTGGATTTTATTATGTATCATGCTGGCTTAAAAGAAAAACACATTCGTCTGTTGTGGTTCAAGACTCTCAGTCATGTTTTAAATTAAAAATAACTTGTTAACTTTGCAGATGAATCTTAAAATTGAGATAAAAATCTGTCTCCCAGAATGGCTTTCAATAAATTATAATAAATGTCAACTCTCAACTGAGGACTATCAGACCTTCAACAGATCTTTGTTACTTGAAATGCTGAGGGATTTAGTACAATCAACACTTTGAACATATGTGCTGTTGAACACTGAAGTTTCAGAAAAAGAGAGCAAGTTGAATCATTTTAGCTCAATATTACCAAACTTTACAAGCTGACTGAAATATGTCTGCATTCTTGTTTAAAACATCTCAGCAGTCCCTGTTTAACCTCATTGGGCATTCTTTAGACTGTAAATATCTGTACAGTGCATTTAGTCTAACAGTAAACAAATGCATGAGGCCAAACTTCCAGATTAGTCATAACTTTGCTTTTACAAAGGCTGACCATTTACACAGAAACATACAGCAATTACTCTAGACATTTTTTTTTTTCAACAGTTGGACTGTTTTTGCCCAGGGGGTGGAAAATCCTTCAGGCAATTCCCTGATCCTCCTTATCACTTCTCTTAGCCTCTCCAACCAGGTTTTATCTCCTCCAGGACAGTAATTAACAGGAATTACATAGAGCTCCTATCTGCTGAGCCCAACTTGTAACCACAAGAGCCCTTTTCCCATTTAGGGCCTGTCTGACAAAGATTACCTCTAAAGAGGGGTTCCTCAATCAAGAGGTGCCACACAACTGTTGTGCTAAGCTGCTGAGCTTGGCCACAGCGTGGCTCACTTGTGCAGATAAAGGCCAAAATGGGAGGTAAAAGCAGCTTTCTGGCACTTTGAATCAACTAATAAATCTATGACTTTTACCTCAGAGATCAAAACTGATCCATCTCTAAACATAACAGTTATAATTTACATGAGTATATTTGGCTGGACGAGTAAAATTATATTTGTTTTATGTAAAGTAAAGTTGTAAATTTTTCATTCACATAAATTAAACGTTAAAATAAATGCACAAATGTTAGCTTTACACTTGTAAAAGCCTTAAAAAATATGGATGCCAAGTTGGATGATCAACTCGAACACATCTTTCAGGCTTTCTGTTTTTCTGAGCCTGCACATTCTAAATGTTTAACAGGATCCTTGAGAAAAGCCTCCTCTCTACTTCTGTTTCCGTGGCAACTGGCATGCATTGGAATTGATGACATCTCCTGATCGCCCACTTATTTTGCACTAAAAATGCTCAACGAGTGAAGTTCGCCAGTGCCATTTCCCTCACAGAAAGAGGATGCCACAAAGGAGAAAGCTGAAGATGTTTGCTCTCATGAAATCAAGACATTAAAAGCACTGGTCAACCCTCTGAAACAAAGTAGTGAGCAAGTTTCCTTGTAATATTCCAGCTTAGCACTTGTTAATCCTACTGGGTCTCAAAATGCATGGTGTGCTATGTGCCAATGGAGCGAAGCATACTTCTCTTATAAATCTGACTCAGGCACTCAGCATGAACCATTATCTATTTAACTCTTGCTGCTAGCTACAAACTTGTTTAAGAGACGGGGCAAGCTTAGTTTTCATTCAAACCATCGAGTTAAACATTTTCGTTCAACAATTTCCACATCTTCAGCACCATCATTCTCCTCCTTAATGAACATAGACGGGCAACTGGATGGCTCTGAAGGCCAAAACTTGAAGCATGACCACTTGCTGTCACCTTGTTACCACCTAATGAGTTCAGATGAGGTCCCCCTGACACAGGCAAGAGTAGGGAAATTAATTCAGAAAGCCAGCCTCACGTACTTTTGCTTTTCCTTCCTTTCCTACCACCTCTCCACCCACACAGCCTTGTTTAATCTGTTGGTCCCGCACAACATATTCAGCACAATCACGCTGCATGCACCACCAACCCACTGCACACTTCACTTAGCTTCATTAAAACACCACGCATGCACTCTGACAGAAAATTAACTAACACATTCTGCAAGTGACCATTCAAATCTATTCATCAAATCTGAGGCACATTTCATCTGCTCTTGGCTTTCACTGCGAGGACTTGCAACCAAACAATAAATATGCAAACACAAGAACAGTGTTTGGTAAAGTCGACAGCGTCAAGGCGTCTATGGCGGCCTGTTTAAACATTCACTCAAGTGCTATTCCCTTTGACATCCAAAGCACTGCAGAGGCTGGCTGCTCTGTCAGAGAGCTGGATGTCATGCATGTGCACATGAGGCGAGACACTGCACTGTCAACCCAATTAAGCTGCTCAGGCACACACTGACTCCATTCTGTAGGCTTGAAAGAGGTCAAGGAACATATAAGACAGAGCCATTTCCCTCCGCTCGCCCAACACGCATACTGGTGATGTTTGAATTCATTGACAGACTTGGAAAGAGACTGAAAGGCATGAGGGTCTTTTATGCTTAAGTCATTAGGAGAGGATATGCACACAAAATCTCTGTGGGAAATTGGACCCACATTGACCAATTAGGAAAAAAAGAAAGACCATCAACAAGACATAACTGTCACTACTTTCTTTTTTAAAAAAAAGAGCTTAGATCTTTTGACTTTGGGTTCTGTGGAAAGGTTGCACAATAATAACTTACCTGTTGAGATGGCTTTTTGAATGACCTCAGTTTGAAGGAATATAGATAAATACAGGAAGTTAACTGCAAATTCCAATGGAACCAAGAACATTTCAATCTACATCATCTCAACAAACCTCCGTCTACATCTGCAATCTTAACTCAACTGTTCATGTAAAAGCATTTTTTTATCTGAACACTGCCACCAATTTTACATTGCTTTGGTACGCCAACAAAAGTATAATAAACCTGCAGAAAATGACCCTGACTGCACAGGTAGTGTTACAGTCAGCTACCACAGCTCCATTTGTGCTAAAAGAAATCATGTAGTGTGAAGTTAATGAAAGTTTAAAAGAAACAGTATTTCACAAATAACTAAAACTTCTGAGAATCTCTTTTTTCTTTTCTTAAGACAACAGCAATCCAATTTGGTCTTGGCTCAACTCAAACTAGCAAATACCTTGTGCATCTGGTCAGAATTAAATTATTTCTGAAAACTGGCAAAAAGCTACATACGACAGTTAAAATTTCTATTACTCAGAATTTTTCTATAGACCCCTATTTAAACAGTCTGATCCAGCACTTCAAGCTAACAGTGAGAAGAAAAAAAAACACCAATTGATTGGACAATTATCTTCAACGTAGCTTTAAAAGCTGAGACCAACAAGTTGATCTGTGGTACAAACAGCACAGTTGGAAGACATTATAGGTGCTTTATTGTTATAATGCAGCCCTACATTTAATCCAATTATTTGGTGGTCTTCTATTCTGCAGAATCCTCCATTTCTTTATCCCACAGTCAATACTCCTGAACCCTTCTATGAGCAAGTCAGAGACTTGATGAATGCCCACTGGGTTGTTAACCTCCGATAGAAAGCGCTCAGATCAATTCCACACACACTGCATGGATGTGTGATTGGATAATATGCAACTCACCATCTCGACGTATGTGTGTATGTGATCAAACAAAGTCAATATCTCATTCAGAGCATGTACCATGAATGCTGATTCAATAAAGGATGGACTTTTTGTTTACATTCAAACTGTTGGATTTTAAAACACACACTTGACTTGTATCGGTCTACTTTTGTAGTTATTTTTTTGCGTAGATTGATTCTTATTACTGTGAAAGTATCACTTAATCCCCTGTAGAGTTTTGGGCTACCAGGTTACACGATGCCGATTTGAGGTGAACCGTAGAATTTCTGCTGCAGTTTCAGGTTTTGTGTACAGGCCTACTGCACTCATCTTCTCTGACACCAAAGATTTTAGAAACCAGGTCTCAGAGGGACTAAAGGAACTACAGAGGATTCAACTGACTCAATACAATTGTGTAAATGTGTTTTTCTTTTGTTTGTTTTTTTCTTTTTAACAGAATTGACATTGTAGAAATGCTCACTTTACCAGAGATCATTCATGTGTAAACATGGCCTTATTTCGTCTGAGGAGCTGATTTAAAGGATCAAAAACCGATGCATCAACTGCAGAGATAGGTCAGATGCAAAATCAGGTCAGATACATCACTCAATTACAGATGTTGTATGTGCATTTTAAATT
>JAVKLF010000077.1:2125071-2136783 GCA_034783495.1 Millerichthys robustus | reverse complement strand
GCTACAACAGATCCCAGGAACAACGTCAGACATCTCAGTCCAGAAATGTGCAGTCCTAGGCACAGCCAAGATACTGCACAGAACACTCAAGCTCCCAGTCCTCTGGTAGAGGACCCAAGCTAAGAGGAAGAAAGACCACCCACAGTGGGTGAGAAGGGAATATATATAAATCAGCATTGGGGGTAAGAAAAATTGGTTTTACTTCCTTTATAAACATGCAGGAATATTTTTGCAGTAAATTATTAAGATGTGCTTGGATCTCTGAGTTAAAGCAATTAAACAAGAATTCTACTAGTGTGAGAATGGCCAACTAATTGAGTAAAAATTTTAGAAGTATTAAATGGTTAACTGTAATTGTGAGCAAGTTTGAAGAGTTCTGAGTTTTAAAATATAGCTTACAAAGAATAAACATGAAATATTTATCTGTGTAAAAATGTAAACAAGATTTCTATTTAAAAAATACAAAACATTAATAGACTGCTAGTTCTGACAAGTTAGAAAAGAGATATTCATAAAAAAGCAGTATTAATTAATGAGAGTCCAAACTATTGAACATGTGGTACAGATCAATGAGTAAATAATAAGTTACAAACAGATTAACTTCTTTCAGCTGTTCCCTTTTCAGGAGTCACCACAACAAGTCATCCTTCATCTCACTCTGTCCTCACTCCAACAACCTCCATTCATATGTCTCCTATTTGTCTTTTTTCCTGGCAGCTGCATCTCTAACATCCTTCTACCAATATACCCATTGTCCCTCCTCTGGACATGTCCAAACCAAATCAGTCTGGTCTCAAACCATACAACAAAACGTAACAAAGTCATTTGGCCTTTGTAGTCCCCCTTTTGTCATACATCACTTAAGTTTATTTCCAATTATCTGGACTCTTTTTTGCCTCTTCTCTGCACTTCCTGTTTTCCTGGACAGTCGACCCAAAGTACTTGAAGTCTTCCACCTTTGTGACCTCTGCTCATCATAGCCTCTCTGCTACACCTGCCTTCCTCTCACTCACACGCGTACATTACTCTTCTTTCAAGTGCATACCTCCACCTCTCCAAGTTCTCTTCCACCTGTTCCCTGTTCTCACCGCAGATCACAATGTCATCTGCAAACATGGATGTCCACGTAGATTCTTGTCTGATCTCATCTGTTAGCCTGTCCATCACCAGAGCAAACAAAAAGGGGATCAGAGCTGGTCCTTCTTTCAGTCCCACCCACCATCACAAAGCTATCGGCCACTCCTACAGCACATCTCACCAATGTCCTGCTGTCCTCAAACCAAAGAACAATGCAATACAAACCAATGAGTAACCATTAAGTTACAAACTGATTAACAATATGATACAAACTGATAAGTGGAGTGCCAAGAGATTTTTTTTGTATACATCACAGTTATGCTTCTAACAACTAATTGTGCATTTAGCAACTAGCTACCCTGACTGTATGACTTGTAATTCAGCCAGGTCTGGTTTTCTGAGAATAGTTCTGGATTAAAGCCTTGAATAAATTTCATATCAAATATTAGTTATGCAGATGGCTTGATTTAACTTAAAGCAGTAACAATTGACACACAGAGCATGTTGCAGTATGAATGCACACGCTCTCCATCTCTGTCATTACATCTCACTCCCTCTCCTCCACTTCACCTTACTGCCCTGTTCCTCCTACCTCTGGGCAGAAAAATTGATATGTACTCTGCTTGGCAAGTTAACATTTCTATTTGTGAGAAACACTTCTTAAGCCCTCATACCCTTGGCTGACGCACACAGCCACCCACACAAGTCTGTGCTCTCCTCACTGAATTATTCCATTTTAGATTATCTAATAATGCAGCAACCACCACCAGCCTCCATGTTCTTGACATATGCAACGAGAAAACGAAAAGTTGAGGTTTCTTTAATACTGTAAATACATTTTTTTTAAACATTTTTACAAATGTAACTGTCTTTGAACTTCATTTAAAAAAAAATATCCTTTGTTCCAATATCTGCAGCCTATTCCTTTGCTGAGTAACATCGAGCATGACGAGCACATTGAATAGATAAAAAAAGAAACAACCAAAACTTTTTTTCTGCATGTAGCCACATTATTCAATGTATAAGAATCTCACATTCAGAGGATAGAAGCATTTATTGGCTACTTTGAAATCCTTGGGCTTTGGTCAGTTAACCACCCAGCCTCATAATGTTGCTACAGCTTGTTTGATTTACATAATGATGTGCAGAAAATTTTAAAAACACTTATGCTGTGGACTGATGCAGCATATTTAATGCAACAGACTGAACAAAATGACAATGCTCTGCTCTCTGGCAATAGAAAGTCATTACGGGCTATAAGACATAGTAATAATATTGTATTAAAAATAGAGTTTCGCAATAATGCGGAACTTTAAAACATGTAGAATACTCAAAACTATTCTAGGAACCATTTTAATTTAACTATATTCTAAAAAGTGCATGGAATGATTATTTAGAGATGTAATATGAAATCTTTTTAAACGCTAATGAACAGCAACACATATTAAGAAAGAGTTAAAGTCACTTTAGCTTAGTAACAACATTTCTGTCATGCACCTTTCTCAATATCAAGCCAATAGGCTGTTTTTGATATTTTAGCTCACTCCAATGTGTGATTACAACCCCCCTCATCTTTTCTGCTTTTGTAGGATTTTAGAGGATAAATGGTTTGGTGCTGCTAATCAAATACATGTGATTTGGGAATTTTATTGTTTTTTAACTGTGGTGTATCTTGAAAACAGCCATTAATCCACACATCTTTTCTAACAGTCTCCAAGTTTCTAGCACAACTACACCAATTTGCAAAGTGTACCGAGTGTGTGTGTGTGGGTGTGTGGAGAGTAAGAAGTGGGGTAAAAAGGTGGTTTCTAGGCAGACAAAGACAACAGCAACATTGGTGTTATCTTGAAAACATCTGTTTAGTCTGTTAGGAAAATAGTTAAAACAGTTTCTCAAGTATAAGTTTTAAACATTCCAATCACGTTAGTTCCCTTACACAGTACTGCACGCATCTGATCATACTGTCCTAGCAAATAAATCCATTTTTTCCAACAGTTCCCTTGGCTGTGTACCAACTAGGTGCATTATCCTGCTCAGCTGTCCAGGAAACTAGGATGGAATTAAATAAGCAGAGCTGTCTTTGGATTGAGCATGCCCCTTAGTAAAACTAAAAGCTAAAGAAGAAATCCAAGTTTCAGATAGGATGAAACGACTGTAGAGCCACCAACCATTCAAAGAACGGTTCATGAAATGATACCAAGCATCATCTAAAGAAGCCAGCGATGCATTGACATGAGGAACAACTCTGTTACTTTTGTCTCACAAAAGGTCTCATTATGAGAACATTTTTTTTTTCATTTAAAATATTAAATCAGCTTTTTACAGGTTGACAGCAACGTCACTAAAATCGCAGTATTTTCATATTTTTCTAAATAAACGCAATGATCAGGGCTGAGTTTTGTTATATTGCAGCTGAGGTGCTACTTTTACAAGTTTTAGCTTTTCTTTTTAACCCTGATTAAATGTGCTAAGGCGGAGAGAAATTAAGGCAAAATGTAAACAAACATTTTAGAACAAGTAACATGAAACACATTTCAGTTTATGAGTAATACAAAAATCAATGTTACATAAAGCAACTGTCGAAATGTTTGCAGCACTTCTAGCCAAAGTTTGCAGACTTTACTCAGTTTCGATTAGAGAAAATATAGTAAAACTATAGCAAAAATACTCTAATGACTCATCCTTTAACTCAGTGGTCTTTTACTTTTATAACTGCTGGCAAGATTGTAGCAGAGGCTAACGTGATCAACAATCACATTTAATATTTTATGATAGTTTTTTATTTTATAATAATGTAAATATTCCATCACTAATGATTTCTACATTTATTTTGATTACTGGAGATCAGAGAATTCGCTTAGTGTTTTATGACCAGCCTGGTGGGGTCCCAAGCTCATCATGTAGAACAGGGGTCAGGAGTTTGAGACCCCTGTTGTAGAACAACTACTTTAATGGCAGTATTTCACTGTTAGAGACTAGAAGGTGATTTAAAATTGCTAAATTGTGATGAAACTGGAAACCTCTGCAACAGTAACTATATTCTAAATGTTTTGTGACCTAGTGACAAGTTAGCCATGAATCTGCAATTTAAAACATTTTTGAAATCATGACCCATTTCTACGTGCATGGATTACAAAACTGTATAGGTGGTGGACATCAATTTGTTGCCCACCTCCATCCACAATGTAACCCACCTCAGACTGCTTAGTAAAGACCTTGGCAGACCCCCATATTGTACATTGCCCCCAGTCAGAACTAGTTCTCACAGAACTATGTGCAATTATTTTATTCATTTAATAAATAATTTGTTGCATTTTGTTTTTATGTGCCACTTATATAAAACTTGCAGTCAAAGGTCAAGGTTTGAAATAGGCTCTAACCTAAAGGGAAACTAAACATTTGCAACTGTACCAGGTGCATTTCAAGACGAAAATATAAAAAAACTCTATAAGCTTCAGAAACTTCCAATGACAGTGATTAAATATTCTGAAGTGTTTCTCTTTATCTCATTCACACACAACCTCTACCACACTTTGTTACTCAGCACCTAAATTTAAACCTGCAACACGGACTGATCTGCTGCTGAACTGATGAGTTTCGAGCTAACTCTACAGTATGCTAATGTTACACAGCTGAAAGCATCAAAGTCCAAGTTCTTCAAGGGGCTCTGGCTTCAAAAAATGCATATGTTACCAAAAAAGTCTTTAAATAATGTCTTTAAAGTTTAAATTAGTAAAGGTTAGTAGTTGTTGTGCCTTCAGGCTTTTAAATTAAAAACAACAACTAAATACCATTGTAATCTAACATATTAGGTCTTTATAGTTTAAAAGCAAATTGTTTCTGAAAATGGATAGATAAAATAAATCTGACCCTAATATATGATGTAGCCTGTGAAAACTTTTTAGCCTGAAGTACTTTTTAAGTAGCACAACTGTGAGCATATTGGAGGAGGACGGAAAAAGGATTTTCAGATTATTAGCACAAGTTGATCAACTTTACAGAAACAAGAATCAAGGCCACGCTTAATTTTTAAATCAAATCAATCATTCGGAGGAGCCGAACCAAACACAAGCAAATGCGCTGCAACAGCAGCAGGAAAAGGTAAGTCTTAATTGAACAAAACTTTATTTGAAGTTGCATTTAAATATGCAGATTGGCTTTTCTCAAAAATGTTCATTATATGTTTGAATCCAAAAACCCAGCGCTGAAAACTGATCTGTACAATGCAAATAATCTCTCTCACACCAGCAGACAGCTCACATCTCCATGCTATGCAGCACTGATTCAATATCTGTGGACGAGGAGTTCTGCGTCCCCGGGCCCTTCTTGTAAAGTGGCCCATAAATCACAAACCCTGTTGAGAGCTGGTCTCTGTGGGTCTGGGTTCAGGATGAGGAAACCGATGTGTTCTGGCGAGGATATCCAGAAAAAAACAATACAGACAAAATAAATAAATAAATAAAAACCCTGACCTCACCACAGCTGAGATGCAATGCAATGCCTTGAAAGCCTCAACTTAATACCACCATTAGACAAACATTTACTAGACACGGTATCTTTAGACAGAGATTATGCTAAGACTTAAAACCAAGCTGGATTTAAAGAAAATTAGAAGTTGCTCTTATACTTCAGATCACATAAACACCACACAAAAAAGACAAAAGTTGAATAAAATTGGAACTTTGCTTAATATAACCTCCTGGTGTTGACTACTACATACAATATAACTGAGATGTACATTTAAAGGCATTATGTTTATGCAAAGTCTGCAATACTTTCAGGGAAATTTTGATACCTTTTTAGCTGTTGACCAAAAACCACTTTTTCCTTAATCTCATTTTTTTTTTATGTTATCCAGGTGCTCTCAGCACACGGACGTTTACCATTTCTGCCACTTATCTAAACTGGATATTTATGGCATTTAACTGCCAAATATATCACCAGTATGTAGTCTGTGATTAACCGCAAGTCTCCTCAATACTGATATTGAACATTGCTGAATAAAAGATATATAAACTGTAGAAGCAAAATAAATTCTTCAAAGTCAAGACACTGCAGTGCATAATAACCCCACCCTCCCCATCCCCTCTTTCACCCAAGTCAGGTTGAAACGTATGCACAGAATTAGCTGTAAATACTATCTTGCCCCAGGTCTCTTGTGAAGTAGCTAATGACAAATGAAGAGCTGCTAATGAAGCGCTCCTTGATTTCACTCACTATTAATCCCTTGATGTAGCTGTTCTATTTAAACTCCTGCTTGGCTCAGAGAGAGGAGAATATGATGCAAACACTCCTCTCCTTGGTGAACGTGTTCATATAGCGTACACAAACAGACTACGCTTATGGTTCCCACCTGGGTAGAGGCTGCATATTGAAGTTGGAGGATTTTCTTCCAGTATATACCCGAAAGCCCTCACCGAGACTAATAGAAATAATTTTTAAAGGCTCTGCTGAATTCCCTGACTCACTTAAGTCGAAACATCAATACAGATTGGTAGTTATGCTTGTGTTCTATTTTTGTCCTCCTGCAAAATAATGTAGTCTGTGTAGATCGGTTTCTCCAAACAACAGGCATTTTGTTCCCCGGTGTTATTGCCATACCAACATATGGAATGTCACAACAAAGCCTTCATGAAGGAGTAAGCACAGATGTGATGGAGAGAGGAGGGCAATTGGGAGCAAAAAACAGCCCATTTTGTTTTTCCTGGCATGCAATTTTCATCTACTGTTTGCATCTCCAGAGAATCTGAAACACATCTAAAACACATCAACTTCATCTTTTCTAGGCAGAATGAGCCTGAGAGGATCACTTCCAGACATGGCAGGATGACCGTGGAGCTGAAAAAAGGATGAGAATCATAATTCTGCCTTCTAACTCACAGCAGTGGGACTTCTTGTCTTGAATGCATGCTACATTCTGGTTGACCTTTTATTTTCAGTCGTAACAAATGAGAAAATAAAAGGAATTTAAACCGAATACGATACATAAATGCAAATCAAGACTTGTGTTAAATGGAAAAAGACATCAAATAATGATGTTCTTAACATCCTTTCATCAACTTACTTTGCTTTGGCAGAACTGAATCTTTACATACAGAAAGTAAGAGATGCCGCAGCAGAGGCAGACACTTAGCTCTGGTCATATTCACTCTCATAGAGGTCTGAAAAAAAAGATGGCCTTGAAGGTGATTTGCAAGGAAGTTAATTCTTCACCATACCTCTGTGCTGAGCAGCAGTGGAAAAGGGTGCACCCAGAGCTTAAGAGCCTCAAAATGAAAGTGGAGGCCAGGTTTGATGGCCTCTTATTTTTCTGTAAAAACTGGAATTTCACTGAGCTGAGCTCAAGGGCTGATCTTCTCACTTCTACAAAATTTGTGGTCAATGCTTAAAAGCCAGGACTATGAAAGAACAGTCAAATATTCAGCCAGAACATGCCAGGAGCTTATTTAAGTGAGGAGTTTGACTTAAAATTGAAACACATTTAATGTTTAAACTCACTTTGCGGAAGGTCCTTGGATGACAAGGAAGTGTCTTCAACTAACAGGAAAAGAACTCCAGCTGAAACGAATACTTTTTTATTGATTCATTCTATTTTCCATTAAATATTTCAGGCATTTATACTTTTTGTCTTGATTCTTGTGAGTGAATGTAGAAGCATCCAAAGACATAGTGTTATTCATCTGATGTACCGAACACGTTGATTCCCAACATCACTCCAGCAACAGAAATAAATAGCTCTAGATCAGATCGATGCCCAATGATTGCAATGGAAAATGGAACAAGGCACAGAGAAAAAAGGAGGAATCTCATCTTGGGTGGAATTGAATTTTCAAAAGATTTACCTGGCCATGTCTGTTCTGCATGTAGTCCACGGCTTTTCATGCTCTGGTTTCACAAGGACCCTGCACAGCACTGGCAAGCACCCTTCAAAGGTGTTCAGCTTCAATACATAAGGATTTTTTTGGTCTCACACACACACACACACAGCATCCCCATTTCCCCTCAAGACTTATTGTCATTTAATAGCCATGAGTGAGCTGGGCCCCCCGTTCGACTTCCTCTTCAACATTGTTGCTCACAAATCCTCATCAATTGCTCCAATCTGCCCTCACACACAGCCAATATTCTGCAGCGAGACGACCCTTATTCCCCACCACATTAATGAACTCTTTCATTTGAAAGCTTTTGACTGTCCGCCCCTTGATTGCAAACCCAAGGCCAATAGGCCTTGGTGACAGCTCCTTGAAAATTAAAAGCATAAATCAAGACAGGAATGGGGGGGGGGGGGGGGTGTCTTTTCAGATCCGTCCTGAACACTGTTAGCTAAATGGGTTCATTTCAAAAAGCCAGGTCATGTTATCAGTCTCATTTTGGGGAGGAGTTTACTGAATAGGAAGTTGAAGACAATTAACAGAAACAACGGACAAAAAGATTAAAGGCCCAGCATTCAGTGAAGGAATGCTCATCGTCCGCTGCCTTTCATGCCAAAGTTTTGGACTAATATCATCTAATTTAGAAACATTATGGCTTTGTAGTCGATTTGTTCAAATTTCTAAATTATGGTAAGCTTGTGTATAGTGTGCAACTCTCAACTAGCATCAGAGATAATTTTAGCTCAGTATTCATAAAATTGTCTACGTTTGAGCCATTTGAGTTTTGTAAAGTGAGTTTAGTGCGGTGGTCTTAAACTAGGTTGGCTCCACAAGTTATTCATTTGTAGAAGTACAGCCAACTGTTATTTTCTGACTGTTTCATAAATATTTATCTAGTAGTTCAAGAGATATTCTGGTCAGAGACGCTTTAGCAAAAAAAATAAATAAAAGAAACACATTATCACTATCACTTTGGTACCCCATAATGAAAATAATATTTTATTTTGCTGATAGGACCTCAAGTAACATGCAACTTATATTGCTGAAATACTAAAAGACATCAATTTTGCACTCATAAATAACTTATTAGTGAAGTAAGTAATAAATTGCTCCTTTTAAATACGTTTCCCATTTCTACTCAATTCATCAGGGAGCAGAGGAATTCAGGGCTATTGGATAAACTTGACCAGAAAAAAAGAGCCAGTGCCAAATGACATAATCTCTGTCTAAATCAATTTCTGTATGAGAGCACTCGACTCAGCTCAATATGTAGCTGCAGGGCTCCTGTTAAGTGGCTGCTGCCACAGACCTATTAATTCATGCCGTGCTGGCTGCTCCTGTGGCCAGGCATAACCCCCAGATTTTAGAAAAATATGTTGTCAATGAATAAATAAATAAACAAATCATGGAGATTTGTGCTTAGGTAGCAGCAAGTAATTAATAATAGTTTGGTGTGAGCTGTAGAAGAATTTTACTTGTGACAAAAATAGAAAACCCAAGGTTTCTACAGCTGAATTCATGCTGAATCTAAATATAATACAATATACACACACAAACATATGAGATAAAAAATATTTTTCCAAGACAGAAAATCTCTGACCGAGATCCTACATGTATTTATTTTTAGAAAACATACCAAAACAAGAAAATCAATCAATAAATAATAATAAATAACTAAATAGCAGTAAAGTTAGCAGAAAAAAAGATTTCTGCAGAGGCTTTCTGATTAATGGATTACATGCATCTTGCAAGGCTCCTCTAACTAATTTTAGAAGGTTATATATTAAACAAGCTTTTGCTCAAAGTTATCAGGATCACTTGCTGATTTCTCAGTATGTTCCAAATGGTAAAATCTGATGAGAGCCAGAGCGGGACTCCAACATCCATAGGGGTAATCAGAAGCCATCATCAGGAGGGGAGGAGCGGGAGCAGAAGAAGGAGGACAGAATTGGATGTAACTAAGCTCGGGGTTGTTTCTCGCCTCCTTCATGTCGTGCGCAACGATCGTGTGTGACGCACCGGAGTGGCCTCCAAATGCGCATCCAGCGCGTGAGGAATGATGTGGAACAACATCTCAGATCTGCTTGCGTGTTTTGTATTTAATTTTATTATTCTTTTCGACTAAGATTTTCTTATGCTCCCAGCACTCGTAGCTACACTGCAGCCTTTATTCTGAAGGTTTAGACCGCAACGAGAGGGGGGGAAAGCAGCCGAGAGTCCTGCGTAACGATGGTGGAGACGCGTCTCTGCGTCTGTAAGCGCGCCACTGATCCATGCATTAATGCTTTATTTGTGTGCATATAAAAAGGTATTGATGTTGAACTGAATCAAACATACTGACAGAGGGCAGACTAACTTTGGTGACAAATAGAGAGGATTCTCAATTAAACTTACCAACCAGCAGTCTCCAAACAGAATCCACTTTTTAGTTCGGATCAGCTCGGACCATCACTGTTTCAGTCTGTTCTGGTCCTCAAGCTAAAGCAGAGACTGGACTCTAAAAATAAGGGAACTCCAGCAGGGAAAGGGTCCAACTATTCTCCGGGTCCAAAAAAAAAAGGAAAAAGAAAAAGAAAAGAAAGCGACTGTCCACCCCCGAAATAATTACATATTGCCAGTCCTGGCTGGCGCAAATCAGGGCGCACACACACCTGCAGCCGGTCACTTTCACATAACAGGAGAGAGGAAGCGCATCATGACTGGGTCTAGATGAAAAAAGTAAAAATGATAAACTCAGATTATCCAGTTAAAGCAGCAGCTCGCAGCTCCTGCAGGTGAGCGCGACCGCACGAGCGCAAATTTCCAAAGTGCAGGAAGAAGAAGAAAAAACAGATACGGTCTCTCCCTCTCTCCCCCACTTATTTACTGTCAACGATATGCGTCAGAGACCTACACGTTGAGCCAGACTGCGCCGGAAATTGTGACGTTTTCCTTCAAAATAAAAGACGAGCAGGGTTAGGAGGAGGAAGAAGAGGCCAAGTGAAGCAGAATTCTGAGATTCTTCACATTTTTAGATAACTGAATGTTTGAATACGTCAGATTCTGTTGAATCCGCGTAGTTTACTATGAAAAAAGTAAAATAAGGGGAGAGCTACTTTGGCTCTAAAACGTTTTATTTTGAAGGCTTTTTAGGATTCATTATTTTATATTGTCGATGTTAGACGTTTTGCTGATGCTTTCCTCTGAAGTCCTCGTTTGTTGATGTAAGTGGATCATTTGTGCCTAATCTTCATGAAATATCTGTATTGACCAATGAAGGTAGAAAAATGAAGTAGAGAGGTTGATGGGGTGTAGCTGAGGTTTGGAACAGGGTCGGTTCTAGGATAACCATAGGTGCCCAGGGCCCCCCATCAAAATCTGACTGTTTAACCTGGCCTATAAATTACAATTTCTACTAAAAACAACAAATAAGTAGTCTAATAGTTATGTGTATTATCTATGTGTATGTGTGTATTCTCTTAACTGTGTAGTTTTGTGTGTTTATTGGAAGTTCTAAAAACTACATTAAAAGCTTCTCTTCAAATTAGCCGCTGACTAGAGAAAACCCAGAAGCCGAACAACGCCCGTGTTTTTTCTTCCTACAATGTATTTTCTGCAGTTCTTTTTTTTTTTAAAGAAATTCAAGTAAAACTATTAGAAAACTACAATTTCAGGTGATTAAAACTTATGTCAAAAATAACATTTAGTTAACTGTAAAATTACCATCACAGTTAATCATTCGTTCTTCATTTTTACTGCTTGAAGGAGTGGCAGAAGCGGGATA
>JAVKLF010000077.1:2052603-2067921 GCA_034783495.1 Millerichthys robustus | reverse complement strand
TTCTTGATTAAATAAATTTAGCAAACATAAATTGGACATGAAAAACTACTAACACTGGTCCTCCCTAATGACTAATTTATCCATAATGAATTGTACATCCACATCCAAATGTCCACCTATAGTCATGGATTATGACAAGACCGAGATCCTGAATACAAACCATTAAAATGCATTTCTTCCTTAAAAACAGGAGCTCCATTAGGATTAGGAGCTCCAAGCTGAGGTGGTTCAGGTCTGCAGGTTTCCCAGGTGCATCCTTTTGGGGAGAGATTTTGAGGCAGAATCAGAACTCACTGGATGGATTAGTTATTTCCTCGCTGGCCTTAGAATGCCTCAGGATTCCCCCAGGTGGAAGTCGAGTATGTTGCTGGGAACGGTGGCTTTACCTTTTCAAATTGTTTCCTCCAAAACCTGACCAAGGATATGAGGATGGATGGATGGTTGACATGCAGAAACTCTCAAAACACATCAGACTGAAAGATCCAAGACTGAAGACAAAATCTGTAAAATATTTTATTAGTTTTGTGATTTACTGAAAAAAAAAAGATTTCTGTATTGATAAGAAATGTAACTGCATCTTGGTACACTGTCTACAATAAAATATTGTGTAAGCACAAAACATTCATAAACATAAAACTATAAATAAAAATTTGGTGCAATCGACAGCATTCAACTTAAAATACATTGTACATAATATTTTTTATTTAAAATTTTCAATTCAGTTATGAAGGAAATACTTATGTCTTTCTCATTACTCCTAATAATAATCCAAGTAGTAGAACATAACAAAAAGACAGACGATATTTTATTTAAATAACATATATTCCTATTGTCTTGCAAAAAAAAGTGCACTGTGAGGCTACGAGTTATTTAGAAATATATCTCAATGCTTCATGAATTTAATGCAACAGTTTTCACACTGGACTGACAGTGACACACTTTCACTTAAAAGTTTACTATTTATTTCTTACAATCATCATTATAGTATATTTGTAATAAAACTGTACATAGTGAACTGACTGCACTGAAACAGATTTCTCTTCAGGTCTAGAAAAAATTAAAGCAAACTAGGAAGATTTCTTCAAATGAAAGTGCGACTTCAGATAATATAATTAAGTTGTGTTTATGTACATTATACACACTTTGAACGGGTTACATAATGCACAGGAAAAAGGGTATATTATCTATTGGTTACATAAAGATCTGGGACAATATGGCTTTGTAAATAGATCTAATAAATGTCAAGTACAGTCTTCAGAAAAAGCAAGCCATATGAATTTATTTTAGCTTCGTACTCATCTCTAAAATGTTATAGAATCTGAATGCTACGTTTAACTGCAATAAGTCTTACATTTATGGATCTAAGGACCTCCTAGACACTTAAACCTAAAACTGCAAGATGCCTAAAAACAGACTTCTATTGACTGCATAGGCCATAATATAAAGCATAGGTAATTGTCTCTATTTGCTTAGCAGCGTTTTAAGTGAGCGTGTAAGTGCATTAGCAATGGCTGACATTGTACTAGAGTGGCGGACCAAGGCCTTCACACTGTGCTCCCCTGGTGCTCCTATGCTGGCAGCTTCAGCAGCCTTCAGCAAACAAATATAGTTCATAACAACTTCGTCAACCTTTGCTACAACTTCTCTTTGTTGGTGTGTGGCTGAGGCTCCGAGTCCCCTAACCAGACACATGCAAGCTTCGCACAAACAGCATAGCACCTGAAAGCTACACGTTACGGCAAGCAGCATTTCATCAGGACTACTGTGGGCTTGTGCCATTCTTCGGCATGCCCGGCCTAACTCTTTTGATTCAACAGACAGGAGCTGCTTGTACTGAGATACATCCTGGATAGGCATCTGGATTCCCCGATCACATCGGCCTATGCTGGATCTCACTAGCGCAATAAGCTCACTGGCGTCACGTCGGACATCATTGAAGCCAGAAGGAAAGGCATACATGTGGTCCTTGAGAGCATTGATTCGAGCCAGGCGGTCACTAAAGCTCATGTTATTGAGGACTTCTCCATACAGCTGCTCTCCTGCAGCATCGACTACTGAACCACAGGGGGATACACCTGATGCGACTGCACCATTATTGTCAATACTGACCCCACCACGAAATCCTCTGGGCCTCTCCCACTCCATCTCATCCTCTTCACCTTCACTCTTACGTTTAAAAAAACAGTAGCTAAAGGGCCCATTGCATCTCCAGGGACTAGTGTCCAATTTTTGAGAACCCTTTATGTGTTTTGAGTCTTTCTGTAGTGGAAATGCAACAGATGCTCTCCTACTGTCTACCCCACCGGACCAGCAAGTGGTGTGGGAAGATACAGATCCTTGAGAGTAGCTCTTGGAGAGACGTTTCCTTCCTGGTCTCCGTTGGACTTTGGCATCACCTTGTTGGGACATAGGTGCTGATAAGGGCTGCTGGCTTCGGCTGCGTGTGGGCTTATCAAACAGAACTTCCACACTTCCAGAACTGGCAGTCACATTGCTTGAGCTACGTTTGAGCTCCCTGCCCCTTTGCATGCTATTGCTTAAGGGATCCGTTTGCAACAGATTTGGTGTAACAGTCTGAAATTGGTTCTGCCGAAACTGGCTGGAATGAAGGGAATCTTGTAGGCATCCTGAGTTGCTGGTGCTAGTGAGCGATGAAGAAGATGGAGGAGGTGGTGGAGGAGGTGGTGGGGGCGGCGGTGGTGGAGGGGGATATTGTATATTAGATACGGGAGATGAAACATTAGCTCTGGTGTTACTAGACGACTGCCTGACAAAAGCTGATGGGTGATCTCCCCTTCCTAGTGAGATGGCACTGAGGTCCGCACGTTGGCCACTCAAACTGGGAGCAGCAGAGATACAAAGAGAATCATTTGGACGAGGATGAGACTGACGCACTGATCTTGGGTCTGATTTGAACCAGTCTTCTGTGCTGCTACTTGGTTGGCTTCTTGACCTTGGTGGGGGCCGATAATTCGTACCTCCAAAATTGCGACTTGAATTTAGCACTCCATCTCTGGTATTACAATCCTGTTTTTTACAGAGTGACATGAAGTGCTCTGGATCCACACCATTTCCACCAAGTTCACTTTCCAGACCAGAAAACGAGCTCCTCCTCTCAGAGGTCACTCTCCTGAAATCTAAACTCTCGTTCTGCCTCTGAGCATGTGTATCGGGACTTCTCTTGAGTTTAGCAGGAAGTGTGGCTGAATGGTACGACTGTGAATTTTTAAATGCCACCTGCGGGGTAGCTGTGTGAGCAGTTACTATATTAGGGCTGACGAATGGGGAAGATGTTGTTGAAGGCGTACATTGACAACGAGCAATAGTGTTTCCCCTATTTTTAACCATTTCAACAAGCTGAGGGTTGCTGGTGATAAAGCGTCTGGTGTCTTTTTTCACTGCCCCTCCCATTCCAGCACTGTGGAGCTTTCCTCCCTGATGCATCTGGCTGACTGTTAAATAGTTAATCAGTTGTCTGTAGGCCTCGCTGCCTTCTTTTGGGTTAAGTCCCTTAAAGCAGGCCTGTTGTTTAGCATGCAAATCACCGTGAAGCTTCTTATTTCCAAAGCCTGCCATTTCCTTGTGCTTAGATGGAGTAGCTGAGGAGGGTCGGTTTGATTCCACCCCAACAAGAGGAGGTTGAATATTAGGCAGCATTTTTCGAAGTAGTGCAGGGTCTGCATGTGGATGGAGGTCTTTGCCCTGAGTGCTCTGGCCGGGGAATCCAACTGGGATTCCAGATTTGTTATCTTCATAGTTCAGTGCTCTGAGTAGTGAGGAAGAAGAGCTAGAAAGTGGGTGCTTTTGCAAACGGGGATGTTTAGACTGAATTGCACCAGGGCCTAAAGGAGAGTCAGTTGGTGTGGCACAAGCGCTACTGTTCGTGCTACCACCAGCATCCAGAGACGAGCACAAAGAGCCCTGCAGAGAACTGTGGGCTTCTCCTTGCAAATTTGAGATCCTTTTTGCTAAATGGTACTCACACAACCGTGCAACGCTCTGTTGTCTTGAAATTGTCTGATGGTCACTTTGAATGTCCGATCCCTGGTCAGACGATCTCGATTTTCTGGATGGAGACAGCAACGATGCTACAACTAAATGTTCATCTTGCTCCACAGCTGCAGCACCACTGTCCGATGCACTATCCCCCATGTTGCCCACATCTAAGAAGCGATCAGAAACAATGGAAGAAGGGCGCAAATTTCTGCAATGATCACGAGGGAGGCTGTTCACTCCTGTACTCTCAGTCGCAGAACTTTCAGCCACAAAAGGGTTCGGTCTTCTTTGGTTTTCATTTTGCTCAGAGGATGTAGAACGCTGGTTCAACTCAAGATAGCTCTGCCTGCTACTGCTCTCACCTCGGTGTAGTTCCCTCGTGCTAAAGGTGTTGTACTTTCCACTGGAGTCTGCAGACTTTTTGTGATGCTTGAGTCCTAGCGTGGTAGAACTTGGACGTTGGAGAGTAAGTGAAAGACTAGTCTGTGGCTTCACCTCCAAGCTGTCTTGCACTGATGGCGTTGTGTCTAACTGTGGGCTCCGTCTTGGAGGTACTGCTGGAGGCTGAAGATGTTGTGTTGGACTGTGGGCTTTTTTATTCATTGTGCTGCACGCATTGGGTGACACTGGAAATTCTGTTTTCTCCTCAAGTAGTGGCTGATATCCTTCCCTCGTGGCCACTAATAAACGCATGTGGCTTTCGTTGAGCCTGTGAGTAGCAGCTAGTTCACAGATTTCAGTCATTTCTGAAGAGTTGGTCTCATTGCCAGAATCTGAGGATGACTCTGGGCTAAAACCTTGAGATGTGTAAACACCTAAAATGTAAGAGAAATACAGATAAATAAGAATCATTTACCAGAAGTTAATATTCAAACATAGAGCAGTGCAACAACTGAGAGATACTCATTTTGTTGGCAGTCCCAAAAACAAAAGTCCAATCTTTGTCTTTTCTAAGTGACACACACTTTCATATTGCACTGACATTGACATTTACAACACTGAGCTAGCTGATGAGACAGTTGTCAAACCAATTAAACCATGTTTTTATTGTTCCAATATTTTTCAGGGCTCTGAACTGCAAGCATTTAGTCACATTTTACAACATTGGTGAGGCAGTCGTGTATGTCCTGGGTGTCAGCCAGCAGCATTTTTAAGGCAGCGGTCAACTCATCAGTATGCAGAAGAGACTGAAAAGACAATGACATTTGTACCATCAAACCACATAAAACACTGGTGAGGGACATGGGGACATTTAAGGGTCCCTTTCAGGTATTTAAAAGAAATTGTATCAACGTGTATTCTGACTTTCCAACTCTTGTCTGTGTTGGTCAATAGTCAAGCTGATCAACAACATTTATTTCATGTTCACAACTTTAGTTGTTCAACAATAATAATAAAAACAATAAAATAATAATAATAATAATATTACACTGTTTTTAGTCACATATGGTGATATCAACAAATTACCTGTTTATAACTGTGTGTTTTATTTTGTTCCTTTTCTGTTTAAAAAAAAGTTGATCAATTTCTCTACTATTTGTATCAGTTCTAGTATTGTGAAAAACATTACATATAAATATATATGCATATGAACAAAAAAAAAAACTAAAAATAAGTATTTTTTTAGACAGGACACAGGAATGAGTATAAATGTCAAAGATAGTGCCGAACTGCTGATAAAGATCTCATACACCACTCACAAAACGTTAGGGATATTTGGCGAGGTTGTGTTGATAATAGTTTAAATGTCATCTTCATCTCATGATGTCAAAACGTGAACAGTATGATGAGGAGGACTGTTTAAAACACTTCTGATTGAATCAGGACATGTATTGGTTGATACATGTTGTAAATTTTGTCGTTAAGCTCTGTACACTGAACACTTGGACATGTGCATTCAAAGGTTTATAGAAAGTTCACCTGTAAATGTGAAGGCTACACTGCATTTTAGATTTATTCAGAAATTTCACCTAAAAAAACAAAATGTTCCTAACTTTTTGAGAGTAGTGTATATCAAGCATTCTGCTTTGATCAAACTGACCTGTATTGTTACTGTTGGGAGGCGGTGGGGGAGGTCTTTGTTCAGAAACAGAAAGATTCTCCAGTGCTTGTAGAGTGTTCATGGCAGCATTCTCCAGTCCCCCCTCACTTCCTCTGCTCCCTTCTCCACACAGCACAGCATCAATTAATGACACAGGTATATCGTCGTTATCGGATGTGCTCAGCGGCCTTCCTTCTGGAGCGGTGTCCTCGTCTGAGCTGTCCCGAAAGCCTGGTGGTGGAGCTGCAATCGCAAGGTTCAAAGTCTGCAGAAGGGTGTCATCCTCGTCCTCGTCAATGCTGTCGTCTCCCTCAGGAGGGGGCAACGATGTTAGGTCGATGATATCGTCCGTGGAACCGAATAGAGTCAGGAAAGTAGCTTTGCCTCTTTGGTTGTCGCAGTCTGCGTCACCACTTTGTGCATTATCGCCCACCGGTGTCCCCCCAGTGGAGTCTTCCTCACAGGACACATCGTCATCATCCTCTGCATCGTCGGGCGTATCACGATAAAACAGATCTCTCAGCAGTGGTTCCTCACTACCTTCCTCAGTTATGATGTTACTGTAGACATGTGTTAGATCGTTGAACTGGAAGGGCTCTGATGACTCCGGGCTCTCTGGCACTATGTCAAAGTTCTTAGATCGGTTCAGGGGTGGGTTTCCCCCAAAAATGAATGACACTTTGGCACTCCGAGGCGACTCTTGAACTTTGTGACGAGTAGCAGGGGGAAGTGGCGGGGGTACTGGACTTCTCCTTGTCCCAAGGTCACTTTCCAGGTTTTGAGAATTGGGAAAATAAGGAGTAATGCTGTTTTCCCTTTGCCCGTTGTCTGAATAGTCTCTGTTGAAGAGCTCACACTGCATTGGCTCCTCATTGTTCCCTATGGAGGTGCTGTACGGCCACTCCAGGACACGATCCTGACCTGCAGATAGCAGCAGGCAAGCTTGTTTTGAAATCTTTCATATATTATTTTGATAAAATTCTTAAAGCAGCTGCTCCATATTCAAGACCTACCAAGTGCTGTGCTGAAAGATTTTATGGTTTACAGTCAAATATAAATTTTTAAGTTTTCAATGTCACTTTGGGTGTTTTTTTTTCCCCAGCCTGTATGAAAGTAGGAGTTTTAAACTGTTTTATATGGCGTATTCTTTCGGAAAAGCTGCTTCACATCACAAACATAACTGTCCAGGACACATTTTTCTAAACGATCAGTAAATGTGTGAGATGCACTGTCTATGTAACTCACCACCATCATCCTCTCCTGTGCTGTTGTAGTGGGCCACGTTAAAAATAGATCTCCGTGCGTCCACTAGGAGGCGATAGTAGCCTGCTGTTAGACAAGCAAGGTTCATTGCATCACTTGCCTCCATTATCAGTGTAATGGGCTGACAAAGGAAAAGGGAAAGAAGTGAAATGCAAGTTAATTAAAAGAAAAAAAAAAGGAAGGGCGATCAAAGACAACAGACTGAGCTTTCAGGCATTTTTCTTAAAAGAGAGTCATGCTCACTCGGACATCCAGAACGTGAAGCTCCAGCCGGACTCTGGTTTCGTCCTCAGTGAGGATCTCTATGCGGTTGACGTGGCTGAAGTCAGCCAACAGGGCCACGAGGTTGGTCCGGGCGTTGATGACGTGACTGATTCCATATCGTGGGCCCACCAACAGCATCACCTCAGTCTGTTTCTCACCTTGCTGCAACAAGGAGTCCATGAAGAGAGTTACACTTTTGTTCCCAAACAGAACTGTCCTTGACAATGTTTAGGGATCAATGTCTTACCAAAAGTATTGACTTGAACTCTCTTCCTCCATACAGTTTGAGCTCACTGATGTACCTCAGGTAATGCACCTTGGCCTGCAGCGCAGTTAACTGTGAGCAGAAGATCGAAAAACGTACCTAATTATTCAGAAATGGAATCACTCTGGCCAGAGGTGAAGTATGAACAGCTTCCAGTTTCAGGATGTAAAGCACTCTCAAGTCATTTTGATGTGGACCACTGATTTTCCATTAAACCTCACCATATCATTTCAGTCTAATCCACTGCAGCACTGTTAATGTCTCACTTGTAGATAAGCGTGACTCTTCAGTAGTCAGCAGTTTTTGTTGGAACTTCAAACTACCAAATACTTCCCAAAACAAGCTATTTTTACTCCAGTAAACTTAAATCATAAATCATGAACATTTGTTCCTAATATTTTTACACGTTTATACAAGATTTCACCTAATTTTCATTTTTAAACTTGTGGTCCATGTGATGCAGAAAATAACTCAAATTAAAATTGATTTACTCAGATGTTTGGGTGATGAATTAGTTTTTTGTGTGTGTGGGTAGGTTAAAACTAAACTTGCTTTTTTGTTTTGTTTTTTTTAAACTTGTCAAAGTGAGTAACAGCGTTGTGAAGGAGACCATCTGGAGCCTGTGTCATTAAAACAGTTTTAAAATAGAGCTGAAAGCTTTGGCTCGACTTGGATGACCTGGCTCTTATCTGGACATGTGTGTGTGAATATGAATACCTCATTATGCATAAACTATGACAATGCATGTAGCTTCTTATTCACATTAGCATTCAAGGTCTAGTTTGGCAAGGGTTGTAGGTTGACAAGGGTGGGAACCTTTGCAACGTTTGCAGCCGTGCCATTTTGGGACACTGCAATCAGAAGACGTGATGCGTTTGTGTGTCTGAGCAGTTTATTAACAAGGGCGAAGAAAGACGAAGAAAAGTGGTTACTTTTTTCCCCGGAGGCACGAGGTTCTGGTTGGTTTTGAGGATGTGCGTCAGAGCCTTCTTGATGTTTTTCTCCTTCATGCTGGACAGCACAGTGGGAGGCAGAAACAGCGACAGACCCCACTCCTTCCTGTTGAGAGGACATTGGTTTTAGAGTCATGTCACCCTTGAGGAAACGTTTTTTTAGTCTAATACAGGTTAAATACTTGCAGTAAAACACCAAAAAAGTAGATGAAGAACAGCTATCAGTGACAATACAAGAACAATACAAAAACTGAAGGACACCATTTTAAATCACAGATCTTATTAATCTTGTTTTTTACACACACACACACACACACACACACACCTGTGTTTATTCACCAACTTACTGGATATATTTGAGAGAAACCTTCTGACTCTGTCTGGTCGTCATGGAGATGATGTACATCTGCAGAGCGGCCAATCGCAGCGCAGCATCATACTTGAGCTCCGGGCCGAAGCGCTCCAAAACCACATCGTTACAGCTCTGCAGCAAAGCAGGACAGAATGTTAACAGGAACTAGAGAATCCGGGAGTCTGTTTTGGGGTCATGTGACGTGCATTTCCTGTCTCCACAGAGCCATTGAAGCAACAGTGGTTCCCAATGGAAATGAATGGAAATATGTTTTTCATTTGATTTTTTTCCATACTTTGTGAATTCAGATCCTTTCAAAGTTTCCAATCTTAGCTGAGAGATGTGCAAGCGCAGAATGCTGAACTGTGACAAGAAAGGATCCTTTTCCTTCTGTCGGGCTACTTTATTAAAAGAATTATCAAGGGAAATTCTTTAGAGAATCATTTAAATACTTTAAAGAAAGGCACATCAAAGAAGAGTTTATCTAATGCATATCATTTCATTTTTAACTGCTACTTTACTTACTTGTACATAGAGATATTCGAATGCCATGGGGTCCCTCCGGAGCAGCTCCACCGGGTCTCTGGGCATAAAGCTGATTCGAAAAAAACACTTCATTTTGTTCGAACCGGGCCTCTGGGTCACCTGGGTTTGACAGGAGTGGATGAAAATGAGCAAACTCATGCGAAAGATGAATAAAACAGGAACACTGGAAATTTACATCCACGTCCTGCACGTTTTCTGCTTCTAAACACAAAAATGGTCCTCCTGTGATGTCTTTGTACTTTTAGCTGTGTATAAAATGCAGCTTGTATTTTTTTCCCAGATCATAGCAAAGTGACTTTACTTCCCAGTAATGTGTATTTACTTTTGTTTGGGCAGATGAAATGTTTTTAATATGCCTTGGAGAGGCCTGAATAAGTCCATAAGTTCTGTGAATGTAAACTTTGACTAAGTCCTGTCTGCCTGCCAACATGTGTTGCTGCATGCATGCTTACTTTGACAAACACACAAAATCACCCATCTGCTTCGCTCCAGCTCACGTTTTTTTAAATCTACTCTCCTGTTCAGAGCCTGAACAGCAATCGCCTATCCTTTATGGTCTCATCAGCAGTTCAACTTGGAGCAGTCGGATTTACATAGATCCCCCATAATGATGAAAGAATGTTTGTTTTGCAAGACACAAGTTTCAAACAAAAGCTTAGAACTTTTTTTATGTTTCTTTCCCAAAAATTGTCCTATTTTCTGTTTAAACATTTAGTAAGTTAATTATGTTTCATTGTAGATAAGATATGGGTATATGGGTTTATAAAAGTCACAAATCATTGCATTCAAACCACAAAGCCCTAAACTGAAGGAAATGAATGAGTTTAAACCACTACTTACAACATGTAAGAAATAAATGTTCATAGTCTTTTCACAGAATCTCACTTACAAAAATCTGGAAGAGTAAAGAAAAAAGTCAGCCAGTGGAGATACAGAAGTAGTTCTACTAGGAACAGAAACGTTTAACTTCAGAATTACATCACTGGTTTTCAAACCACTCGACAGTTTAGACATATAGCATGGTGGGCCGTGTACTGCCTGGTCATTTGTTTTCTGTTTTAAAAACAGATGTTTTAAAAAAAAACATAACCACAAGACCATGGATTATATAAAATTACTGACGAATTGAACATCAAGGATGTTGAAAGGCTAGGAAATGCTTACTTGTCGCATTTTAAGAACCAACTTCTTTTTTTATTTAGGAAACTCTAGTGATTTAGTCTCTATGGTTTATCAGGCCTCTCACTGCTCCGTCACCGTACGTGCCACATGCACAGCTTCGCCTCTGAACTGTGCGCCATGAATACCAAAACGGCCCTTATGTGATCCAGGAACCTCGTTACATTGTTGCTGCGGATCAGTGTGCACGTGCTATTTGTGCGCACGTGTGTGTGTGTTTAAAGAAGTGGTGTAATGTGAACTGCCAGCCCTGCCGAGCCAGTGCTGATAAATGACACTGGGGTCTTAAGTGCTGTTTGAATACTGAGCAGAAATGTGCGTGAAGACGTGTGAAGAGAAAAAGAGAAAGGTCCTCCACCTGAGTGAGCATTTCCTGTTCGTGCAGGAGAAGCAGTTTGCTTCCAGAGCCTTCGGTCTTCTCTTCCAACACCAGGGAGAAGTGCTCGATGCATCGAATGGACAGCTTCTCCTGGAGGGTCAGGATCACTTCCTTAAATGAGAAGACAAAAACAGCAGATCGTTTTTAGTCAAACATTACGCTATTAACCGATAAATATAGACAAGATCTTTAATATGTTCGTGTTTTCAGACGTAGTCAAAATGTGGTTAATTTTATACCAAAAAACATTTTAAGCAGAAGCCATATTTATGGAATAGACACCCTTCCAAATAAATCGACACGGTTGTAACGTTGTTGCCCATGTTTGTATGTGTGAGCACGTGGTTTTTTTTTTTTTTGTTTCCTCGCAGTTTTAGCAAAATGTCTCACGTAAGATAAATTTCAACAAAACTTTTAGGAGGTCCTAAAGTTTTGGTGTGATTCCCAATGTATACCTTATTTTAAAGAAATAATATTGACTGTGTCTCTACACGGATTTAATTTTGGAGCCAATCCAACTCAAGATGGCTGCCACAGAAAACTAAGCATTAATAAAAATAAAAACAGCTATAATTCCACAGCCATACAGATGATCGTATGAGAATTATTTTTACGGTACTTCAGTAAAACTCAATCCAGTTTGTTAGCAAAATATCTTATGAAATACTGGACATATTTTAAGGAAACTTTCAGTAAATAATAATTGTATGTACATCTACATCTACATGGACCTTTTAATGTCCATCCAAATCAAGAAGGGCCATGACTAATTATCATTAGCAAACACAGAAATGGCTATAACTGAGTCAGTTTTACAGATAGAACTAAAACTTCATGTGGTTGTAGCTGAGAATCCTTTCAAAACCTGCTCAGAGTGTGACATCTCTCCATATTAGATGAAACTGCACATAACCTTATCTTCAAGGTTTGAACAAAATGACTACAACTCTGTCATTTCTCAACACAAGGTGATCTTCTACTCCTGCCACAAGCATTTTCAATTTGTGGCAGGAGTCTATTTTATCTCCACGCAGGTCGGAGGCAGAGAGCGTTGCAGCTAAATAAAACAAAAATCAACAAGACTATAAACAAGAAAACTCTCTTTGCCACCTAGGCTGAATAAATAAGGTCCTTAAACAAACGGAGCTTGAAAACGGACTGGGTTATATGCTGTCTGCTAGTGCCACACAAGTCTGAACTAATGAATTTTTCCCTTGGTAATTATAGATGCTGGAGTGAGTGCTAATTTAGTGAAGTATGCCTTACAGCGTGGTGCACGCACCTTAATGGAGGTACTGCTGTCGAAGCGGAAAGACTTAGTTTGCCCGTTTTCCAGGTACACCTTAAGGACATTAGGCATGAACAGGAGAGAGTTGTCCTTCACCGGGTTCTGTCCAGAGGAAATAACATCAGTGTATCAGTTTGTTATGTAAAAGGAATTTACTGACATTTCTGTGATTGTCTTGTGTATTTTTCATTCTCTGAATTCTGTCTTAAGTAGAAACCATCTGCCACTGCCTATATAGGTCATACATAAGCGCGCGTGTGTGTGTGTGTGTGTGTGTGTGTGTGTGTGTGTGTGTGGTCGGACTGACTGGAACCTGGCCGTTTATAATGACCTCCTCAGCAAAGCGCACTTTGACCGGATTGGACTTGAGCATGGCTTTTTTGGCCGCGCTGATAAACGCTGATTTGGGGGACTGAGAGGCAGTCGTCCAGAAACAGACACAGAAAGAGAGATGGAGGGAGAGACGGGAAGATGGGAGGCAGACAGATGGAGGGAAGATGATAAAGAAAGGCGACGACGATACAGAGAAAAATCACAGGCTGTTTTGAGAATCCAGTTAACAAAATGAAAAATCACTTTAAAACATCATCAGAATTAATTTGTTCATTTTATTGGAAGACAACTGAATAAATAAACCAAAACCAATAATAATAATAATAATATTAATCTATTTGGCAAAAAATGCTTCATCTACTCACAGGATACGGTTGCACAACAGTCAACAAGATGGATTCCTTGCAGCTCCTGGAGCAAACACACAAGGTAAAGTCAACAACAAAAGACTTTTCCTAACAACAGGAACATCAGGTGACATGAATTGAAATGCTTAAAAAAAACAAAAACAACAAACAGATGCAGTTACATCCAGAGGTGCTGACCAGCACACTCATTCAATTTAAGAAATGATTCCAGAAAAAATGGTTTATTTGTGTTAGCTTTGCTCACATAAGATGCTTTTAATGTTTGTGCAGAATTGTATTAACTAAGAATTAAGTAGACAAGTGGAAATAATTACTTACACTTGGCAGAAGCTTCATGAAGCGATATTAATCATAATCTTACTGAAACATATGGATTTAATTAGATCAATTTTGTTTTGGAGATTTTCTTTTGCTGCTGTGATAATTATTAAAGCTGCTGCTTAAATTGATTTAAACTGTTTTAAGTAAGTGTTTAAATCTCACCTTGTTTCGTTTGGTTTTTAAAGGCAGAATAATCTCAAGTAAATATTTTCAGATATTGTGAGATGTTAAGCTCGTTAAAAAGGTTGTGTTTGACAAAATGGTACCACGTGGAGGTAACAGATAACGGTTGCAATTGTTGGGTGACAAGCTGGAGACCCAAATATGCAAAAGTGAAAACAACTTAACCCATAAAACCGCATTGAAATGGTACTTACAGACAGATTTGTGAACATCTATATGTGTAAACGCAAAAAAAACTCCATCATTCTCACAATATTACTGTGAATGGCATGTTGATTTCTTTTAGGCTAATTAGTCTCACAGTGTCTCAATTTGATTTAAGAAGTTGCCATACACTCCTAAAGCTAAGGCTTTTTAACCTTGTCAACATTTAGCACCCAGCTAAGCTAAAAATTTCTCAATAGAAGAAAATCAGATAAAAAGCAATATATTCTGTTTCCTTAGTTCTTAGTGTATCACTGAAATGGCAGTTGGCAGAAAATACTTATGTCAAAAACATTTGACATACATTTCTAGAAAGGCAAATCCAATCAGGAATTTGACTGCAAATGACCCGAATAAGAAAAAATAGGCACAGTGGTGAAGCATCACAGCAGAAATTGTTGTTTTTTGTGTGTTTTTTTTACAACAACAAAACAATCTGCTTCATTAGTCTGCAACTAGACATCCGAACAAGCCTGAAGCATTTTGGAAACAACCCTGAATGGACTGTTGAAGTTGAAAACCAAATTTTGGACCCTATAAGCAAAGCTATATTTGTGAGGAGGGCACAGATTGCAATTACCAAGCCCCACTCTATTTAACAAGTGGATACTGTGAGTCTGCTATGTTTGTGTAGCAGCCAGTGGCAAAGAGCGGATTTAATATGTGGAGACAAGTATAAAATCAACTGAAGAAAAGCTGAAGATGCTGCTACATAAATGCATTTTAAATGGGACGTTTAAAAATGTATTCAAATTTTACCCCCTTTAGATATTTGGGTAAAAAAAAAAATGTAACCAAACAGACCATTTTGTATGCCAATGTGCTTATCAGAAGCTTCCAGGTAGAGCGATCACGCAAATAATTCTGGTTTTATTTTTTGGCCGATAATCGAAGAAACACAGTAAATCCAGCAGCTCAGTGACCTGAACTCTTACAGCTGTGATTGAGTCGGTGAGGTTGGTGTTATCTACCTGACGAGATCGATGACTCGTTCCCTCGGAGCCGAGCTGACGGCTTCGTCGTTGATCATGACGATCTCGTCGCCAGGCAGCAGCTTCCCCTCTGACGGACCACCTGAACGCACAAAAACATGTAAATAAGCCACAGCTGATTACTCGCCTCACAGGAAAAAGATTCAGTTTGTCTGCTGAAGAAAAAATATAAATAATTGAAGGCAGTAAGTGAACCATTTTGTAAATATCAGTGTGCTGGCGTAGATAAATTATGTTGTTTATTTCTTGTAATGTGTAATAAGTGCAAGCATCTATACCTGTTCGCTTGGCCAAACACTTGAAACTGAATTTTCATTAGTTCAGCTGTGTGCTTAAAATTCAGCTCTGATTGATTACTGGGACATTTAGAAATTGTGTGTGTGTGTGTGTG
>JAVKLF010000077.1:2000535-2018375 GCA_034783495.1 Millerichthys robustus | reverse complement strand
TGTGTCGCAACTGTACCTGCAGTAGAAATTTTATAGCCATAAAATAGTTATTGAGGGTTGGCTTGATTTAGACGGAGGCCCGCCACTGCTATATGCCCACTCAATAAAGCAATATTTTCAATTTGCGTGGTAAATCACATTTTATGAGACCATCCTCCCACTAGTCACACACTGTAGAATAGTGCATACATACACATTGCCACACTTCCCAGCAGCCAATTGGATAAACCCACTCAATCCATGATGTAATCTCTACGTGTGTTCAGTAATTACAAGGTCCTGGGTTCCTCTTTACTTGGAATCACCTCGGATTTATGCAACAGGCCTCTCACGTGCCGTCACTTGAGTAAGCAAGTTTACAATACGGATGCTGTGAAGCTTGCGCAGGGCAACCATGAATTTCCCAAGATGGTGTGATGGTAGTCAAGACATAAAAATGACAGAAAACACAATTACCATAATAATCTCGACAATATGACAAGCAAAAATGATAAAGTAGTTTTGTGGATTTACAGGGTAGTTACAAGTATATCTTACATTAATATCAAAAAAGAAAGTATAAGTTAATTAAAATGTAAACTGGTATATTTACGTCTTTTAGCAAATTTCAACTCAATGAAAAGACTAGCAATATTTTCTAAATTATGCTGGATTAACTTTACACCATTGTTAACATTCAAATTGGAAACTTAAGTTTTAAAGGTTACTCTAAAAGGCAAGATTGCACTTAATTTACAAACCACCACGAAAAATTCCAAAGCAACAAAATAAGTAAAAGCCTTAAAACACTACAATATTTTTTTTTTATCAATAATCTCTGGCTCCAAGAAAGAAGGCAGTAATTGGCTCCTGGGAAAAGCTTCACCAACAAATCTCCAATCAAACAGCTCGAAACGTTTTCTTTAAGGAAGAGTTGACCAGTGCTGAAAGGATAAAGCAAATCAGAAGCGATGACCAGAACTTACTGAAAAGCTATTAAAATTCTCAGTTCATCATCATCATCACACGGCTCCATTGTTTTGGGGGGGTAGACGATGAAGGAAGGGTCGGAGTGAGCGGCGCCACAGCCAAAAAGCTCGGAACGTCAGAGAAAAACCTCCTTTCTCACTTCGACTTTTACTCTTCCGTTAAGAAAAGAAAAAAAAATCTAACTCCGAATCCCCAAACTCAATTTTCTCTGAGCGTGTGTGCTTGTGTGTGCGTTTTGATGTGTTTATGTGCATTTCTCAGTGTATTCCTTTTTTTTTTTTTTTATTCCTAGTTTGGTGCCAAATGTTCCAGCTTAGCAATACTGCACAGCACCGCTGGTGATGGGTTTAGTCGGGACATCTGGGCCAGCAGGGATAAACTCTATTCACACATAAACACAGCACTCTCACAACACACACACACACACACAACAATGCAGGAAGGACATCCCCCTCACCGCTTCATCAGTAAGATGGCAAGATGTGCGCTACACAGTATGTCTGAAACTCAAACAGCTCGCATACAATGCAACTGGATCCATGCATGAACAGATGCGCGCCAACTCTGCCACTAAGCGCAGAAATCTGCAGCTCGTCTTGCACGTTAAATGAGCGGACATCTCTTCTGATTCTCTAGAGCCAGAATCATAAAGAAAAATAAACACACGGTGACAGGTGTTAATGCACACATTCAAGCTGACTATTTGTCTGCAGACAGAAAAGATGTGTAAGAATATTATTCTGTATATTTCTTTTGAATATAAATTACTTTTGATCCATTCTGGACACGCAGGGAGCATCCTTGTTTTTCTCCACGACATCAGCATCGACATGTGGGCAAACTGCAATTTGAAGACATAGGGGGAATACTTTTCTTAAACTTTCATATTTCCTCACAGATGAGCCTTGTGGGAGGGTATTAAATATTTTATGTAAACTTGTTACACTTTACAAGTCCAAAAATATTGTATGGAAAATGGTCTTCCAGTTTAGAGGAAGCCTGCTCTATTTGCAGCCCTTTGAGATGCCATCTGGTACTGAATCTTGGCCAAAACTATCTATAGTAAAATCTACAGAGAAACAACCCTTTTTTGACCCTGTAAATAGCAAACAATTTACCTTTAGAGCTTTTTAAATCTCATCTAGATTCTACAAAGTGTTTTAGTCTCTTTCATATGCAGATAGATTTCTACTCTATAGTGTCTAATTTCACCATTACTGATTCTGCGTTTAGTATTATATACAGCCTTTTATGAGAAATTGAGTTGTAAATAAAATATCTTCGGTTTAGAACACTGCAAATGTTTTACCTGCTGCTATTTTTCACAACAGAAATGAGGCCATCAAAGCAGCCTGTAAAGCGGCAAATATTAGTTACACTTTAGCGTCTTTAGTTTCATTCTCACACATTTACCACCAGAGATAGGTGTCAGTTCGCCTGCGACCCTGAACAGTGGAATGCCAATTGAGGTCAATATCATCAGCTTTATTCTGAGCCAAATTACAGTGTAGCCGGTCATCACTTCTTGTTTTAATTGCAGCTCATGTCTCCATCTTCGCTCCTGAATTGGAAGTGATGCAACATGTAGCCAACTCTCCAGGTACCACTGAGCTTTGTTGTTCCAAAAATGAATTTAGTCACATCCTCTGCTGTCAGTCCCAACAGACTGATGACTACCAGCAGACCTTGGCCCAAATCACTTCTGCAAATAAGGAAAAATGTGTAGAAAGATGTGGAAATGTCTCAGTCCAACCGGTCTAAAACTTGTGTGGTAAAGTCTTGTTTAAACAGAACTTAAATTACAAAAGGATGAATTGCCTACACATAAAAAATACATGTTACTTTAAATTTAATTTACTTACTTTTTATGCACAATTTTCTGTGTGTGCAAAAATCAAACAAAACTGAGTACTTGAGGAAAAATTTGACTCCTTGGCTGGACTTAAAATGTGCTGCAAACCAAGTATTTGGTAATAATGAACTTCATTTTAAGTCATGGGAGCATAAAGGATAATTAACACAAATAATGACTATGTATGTGTAGGACTTAAGTATAAGCATGGTGAAGTGTAATTACACATGATCACAAGTGATTTAAAAAAGAAAGGAAAAGAAAGTTACTTACGAGTTACTCTGTGCTTCCTCCAAGGCTAGATTCTCTGATGAGTTCAGCTAGGAGTGGTGATTTATGGTTTCTATCTAAACTAATGCGAGACTTGTTTGTTCTCTCAGTCATCCTGGGATTCAGACCTTGCAGAATCACTCATGATTAAAATCTGATGAAACCGATAGTTCTCACTGCGAGCAGAAAGGAAGTCTCAGAGGAGTTGGGCAAATACTGCAGTCTGGTGATCTTTCAATCTCTTTAAAAAACAACTCTTCATCCATTGACCTCTACTACTGTGTTTAAAAGTAAAAACATGTGGATGCTGGCAGACTGGATAAAACATACTGAGGAAATTAGGTTGATACAAGTCTCTTACTTTCATGGCCACTGATTTATATAATTGTATCTGATAAATGTCTGGTAATTGGTCTACTTACTTGTCAAGAAAAGAGGTCTCTCTCCATTCAACTTTCCAGGTCCAATTCTCTACCAAGACCCTAACGGAAGAGGACTTCTTCAGATTCTGGTCGTCGGGAGGTTTGCTGCCAATGGGAGCCGACACCGGAGTCAAAGATGGGTCAGAGCTGACCGATGTGAGGTCAGTGCTAAGGTCAAACGACGTCCAAGAGTCAGAGGAGACAGAAGAGCTGGTGTCCACCCACTCCTCTCGCCAGCCATGTCTGATGTCCATGGTGACAGGGTGCAAACAGGAAGAATGAGACAAAGGAAGGGAATGAAGAGGAGTCCAAGTTTAAGAAAAAGAAGGGTTAAAAAGTGAGCTCATCAGAGGGTGGTCCGATTTTACCCCCCAGTCAAGGTTAAGCACTGAAAAAAGAAAATCGATAAAAAAAAATAAAAAGATTGGAAAAAAAAAAGTTTAAATGGTAATATGGTTACTAAAACAGAGAAAACCATTCAGAAACTGAAAGGAGTGAGACACAGACATGGCACGGAATCATAAAAAAACACAAATGTAGATGATGGTGGTGGGCATTAAAGAAAGAGATGCATTCAGGTGAAAGGTGTGGAGAGCAGCACTTACAGGAGGTGATAGCTCACATCTCATTACCTTCCACTTCTGCCCACCAGAAAACTGAATTATGTGGTAAGCCGATAGCGACACCACAGGATGGGAAATCGATTCGAGATGCACGGTGAAGCTTGAACCAGTGGCTTCTGCGGCTACGTGATAGGAGGTGCCGTCTTGGGTTGCACTGATGTACAGTTCATTACAAGGAGTCTCATCCAGTCAAAATGAAATTAAGGTTCACCGCTAAAACCCATTAGGACCCTGATATGGGAAGAGCACGCTAGCTGGTTTCCCACAGGTGCAGTTGCAGACAGTAAAGGCACTCTTCACATATAAAGGAAGAGCTGAACAGTAATTTAATCTGCATAAAAGACAGGATCCTTTGTGTTGACCTTTAAACCATATTCACTTGTACAGCTTTAAGTGAACTGTGACAGAGTCAAGGTAAGGCAATAAAATGTGTTATATCTGTATTATATGTTTCCTAAAGAGAAGCCAATGGAGGTAAACATCCAGTGACTCAAAATGTTTGATAGCCATTTTAATCAGCTGAAGTCTGGAGAAATGCTGGCTGAAAATCATTTTTTGAAAACTTCTATTTTATATCCATTTGCATCCTCACATTACAGCTGATTTAGAAAAATTAGCAGGCTAATCAAAAAGAAAGACCTCTAAAACAGGACGAAAAACCTTTGGGGGCATATGCTTACGTCCAAAAAAAACCGACCAAGTTTAGAAAAGAAACTTTTATTTTCACAATAAATGGGGCCCAAAATGGAAACAGAAATGGCTGAAAAGAACAACACACACGAGCGTGTAACAACCTATGAGGCACTATTAGAGTAGTTGTATAGCCACAAAAATAAAAGGAAATTGCACTGATGATGTGTATATTTATATTTTCACAGGGTAATCAGATCATGTTGTTGCATCTGAAGCTGACAAGTCTGTACATATATTTCTATTATTTTTTTATTCCATATAAAAACGACATAAACCAGACATTTTAACACAGCATCAAGTTGCTTCAGAATCAAATACAACTTTATCACATGAAACAATGCTGGATTATGTTGAACCCCATCACAGCTCATCAGGAAGGTATTTATTAGAAAGAGTCAAAAGCAACAAAGAAACAGACCTTCCACATTCAGAAGGTTTTAATCTTTGGAGAAAATCAGAAGGGAAACGGCAACAATAACACGCACGAGAGGCGCAGGAAGTCACTTCAAACATGCATATAATGTCTTCCAGAGGATCCAAAACTACAAAGTAGCCTGATCCTACAACACAAACATGCAAGAACAGTAAAGGTTGACCGAAGGTGTATCCTTCAGAATTTACTGCTGAGAAAAAGAAAAAAAAAAAACACGTCAGCAATCAGAATGGATTGGAGTGGAACACTGAAGCACAGCGGTTCAGCCTCTCATGCAGGACAGTGACATAAGAGGGTTAGCAGAAGCAAAAGCAACACAGTGAAGGAGAAAGCTTGAACTCAAAGAAAAGTTGCTTTTTTTTTTAATCCTTCGATAACTGACCAGACAAGGTTGAAAGAGTTTGACTGATGGAAAATGTTGAGAAAGAAAGCAAAGGCCCCCAGACTCCTTCAGTAAACTGGTCTTGGTTGTTTTATGCTGTAGTGGGCTTCTGATGCAGACACGTATGCAGACTCTGGAAAAAAATCCTCGTGAAACTCAGCCAGAAACCTGCGGGGGAAATAGGGGGTCAGAGAGGGGAAAAACAAGAAAATGGCTTATGATAAATACTCAGATATACAGAAAAGTCCTAAATGACAATTCTGTCCTTCATTTCCATCCCATCAAACGGGAACAGATTTTTGTAAATATGGAAACATTTATTGTTTCAGCCGTGCATCCATATAAACAGCGTTTTTAGGAGGCCTAGGTGGTCATTTTAAATCCAGGCTACAGAATAAAATGTGAAAATGCCACTCCTTGGTATTTCTTGTAGACAAAACTAAACTTTTGTTGAAAGTTATAATGAGTTCCACCTCCTGCCTGAGCTTTGATTCAATGAGCAAACAAAACTGATGAACACTAAGACTGCAGAACAAAACAACTATTACAACAAAAAGAAAGGTTTGAAGCACTTTCAGCTGTCCACAAAATGCAAGCACCCCAGAAGAGACCTCCAATACACATCGAGCACAAGTACTGGGAAGAGTTTTAGGCCCCGTTGACAAGTGACTGATCTCTGGAAATGTAAGTGTTTTTCCAATGTTGATTCTGACAAATAGACGTTAAAAAACAAATGTTTATATGTAGATTGCTGTGATTCTTGAATCAGCTTCCAAACCAGGCAAGGTTGGCAGATAGGAAATGACAAAACATCATAGTGGCGACTTAAAATTATTATAATTATTACAGTATTGTCTTGTATTTAATGAGAACTGGGACTTCAATCAGAAAATGGTATTAAACTGGGCATTAAAAGAGAAACCTTTATGTATTTGAACATTGTGACGGAACCCCTTCAGCTGCACCTCGATGGACACTGGACGTGAAATTGTCCATTATGTCCCTGAATTTGAACGAAGAGGACTCCAATTGTCCAGCACTTTTGTGGTTGTGTAGATCATTTTGACATAAAATTGAAGTTCCACTTTGTTGAGAGTCCACAAAAAGGATTTAGCTCTCATCTTTGATCCATCATCTACGGGTTGGGTTTTACGTGCAAGCTCCATGCCACATTTGGTTTTTTGTTTTTAAAGGGCTCCAACTCTACACAAAGACCCTGCACATCGTTCCTGCAGCAATTTGGGTTGGTTTTGACAAGTCCGTGTTGATGAAATTTCTAGAAACGTTGCTGTGTCCTAACTGAAAAAAAAAACAACCTAAAAAAGCACCAGCTGCTCAGTTTTGATGGCTTTATTAAGGCTACTCATATTCAACTTAATTTCTAAACGCACAAATAATCTTACCCCAACTTTACTTTGTCCATAAGTTAGAAAAGAAATAAACAAATTCACAACTACAGGATCAGCAAATGGTGTACATTTCATATTCAAAGTCTCCCACTTTCATTTATCCCTATAGTATCAGCAGAAAACCAATCTCTTCAGACAGGATGTGAGAGTTACTGACCAACAGTCAGCCGCAGGAAAAGTGAAAACCTCCCTCCTACCACCACCACCTCCTCCGATCTAATCAGTAGCGAGGCAAACTAATCCAGAATCTTCTTAGTATCTGCTACTCGGCCAAATCCTCTAAATCTTGCCATCTCATCTTAGCTCCACCAACCTTCCTAACCTCAATGCAGACAAATTATCACCACAGGAAGATTTCACGCTTTGACCAAGTGTGATCAGGACGACATGAAGGGGCGTTAATGTTAAAGACGGTGAAAGGAATTCTTCCACAGAAGCACTACAATTGCAGTCAACAAGCATTTACATTGAAAAAAAAAACTGTTAAACTTTTTTGGAGCAGTTTGTGTCCGAAAAGCAATTCTATTAAATCTGCATAACATGTAGATGAACACACTTATTCACAGTTATTCTTACAGAGAAATGTGGTGTGTGTGTGTGTGTCAGGGGAGGTGGGGGAATGAGAGATCAACCGCAGCCAAATCCCTCAATGCGCTGCACGTCAAGTCTCTGCGACATCAATCAGTTTCTGCCCGCTCGGCACAATCTGCCCGGAGGCTGATTACAGAGGGAAAACACAAAGTCTTTCCCAAAAGACTCCGGCATTTTAAAGTTTGTGGCCGGCGTCCTGCTGAGCCCCAAACACAGTGAGCATATTAATTAGATTCTTAAAAAAAAAATTACTGAACACATCAATCCTGTTTAGGCAACTTATAGTCAATTTGTTTTTAATTATTCTCTTATTTCAAACACTTTAAAGCTTAGCTGAACAACAAACAAAAAGAAATACCCCAGTCATCAGCAGGTCAGTACCACTGAAGTGATTTAAAAAGCTTTTTGCCTTTTGACCTCATAGTTGATGATGCTGCCCAACACTCTTTAAGGAACTGCTGATGCTTCAGGTACTTTATTTGTAAATCTTCAAATGTTTGTACAATGAAAAGGCCAAAAAAAATTTTATTATTCAGATAGAGAGACACAACAGTATTTCTAGAAGACCACCTCAAATTTCCGGTTTTTGTATTTTTATACATTTTGAAGCTCAGCAGCAACTTTTAGCTGCTGCTCTACATCACCCCCTGCTGGCTGGAAGAGGTACTGTTTGGGTTTGATTAGAGAATGAGAGAACCTAAATCCCTGAAGATGGCCAGGGAGGATTTAAAGATTAGACTCCGGCGCTTGTGTAACGCTCACTCATCTCCTGCCCTCTAACACATCGCTTCATCGTCCCATCATATCTGCATTTACTCACTCGTCTCTTCTTCTAAATTTAGTCTTATTTTGACACACTGTTCTGAGGAATCCTAATGTCTTGTCACTGGCTTAATATAAATAATCGATCCGTCTTTTAAGTGTGCTGACTTTTTCCAGGTTGTACCCTTCTGTCCTTGTGAAATGAAGACTTCCTACATCTCAACACTTTCTCCTAGATTTAAATGCTTAGCTGGGTCAGACTTTGGTTAATGGACCGTGCTGCTTATTAGCAAGGTGCAGTTCTGGATTGTGCCTTGCATTGGACTTCCTCTTAAGTCAGGGCTAAAGCATACCATTTTAATAAGTTATTTTACTTTATAAAACCTGACTTTACTTAGTTTTGATCCACCTGAAAAAAAAACCTCCACCGAGAGAAAAAAATTAATTTTATGGTTGATTGTTTTAGTGGGGAAAGAAAAAGCCTTTAGGTAAAAACATACTTAAAGACTATTAGTTTTCTCTTTCTCATGCCATAAAACCCCTGAAATCAGTATCTTGTTCACCATTTTTTAATTACATTTTCTCTGTCTAACCACTGGGATGGACCTCTGATGGCTGAAACAGTCATTACCTGAGAAAGAGTTCCAGATGCTTGATCAGGGCTCGAAGATTCCTCTCGGGGAGTTGCATTTTTCCCAGGATCTCAGGAAGCTTCACTAAAAAGTGGAGGAAGTGGGTTTGTGAATGCTTTATCCCCGACAGAGGGGACAAGACAGCTGGAGGTGAGATTACAGACAGATGTATGTGACTGGAATGACAAGAACCAACCAAAAAGCCGCAGCAGGTGCTGTGATCCGTACAGGTAAGAAGGCGGAGGAGGCTGGTCGTTCAGAGGGTAGTTATCAGGAGTTAGCTTCCAGCTCAGAACCTGGTTGAAACAACAAAAACAAATTAATTTAAAGGATTGAAAGAATACTGGAGCTGATAAGCCTTGGTGGCCATCTTGAATGGGGTAGTCTAAATAAATAATCCATTATAAATGTACATTTAATGATTACTTTCTGAATATTTTATTAAAATCTATGCAGTGGTTAATATTTTTTTTAAAAAGAAGGGCAAATGCATACAGTGAAAAACATTACTGCCCTTTTGCCTTTAGCAACAGGCGATAGCTATACAACAATTCTGCTGACTTTGTGCTAAACACAGTACTATTCCAAATAACAGCAGGGTCATCACTCTTAGCATCATCACCTCATTGAGCTCATTGTTCCTCCGGCTCTCCAGGCCATAGAAAGGCCCACTTCTCTCTTTGCTTGGAGTCAGAGGTAATGGTGAAGATGAGCCACTGTGGACTGGAGTTTCTGGGTATAAAGAGAAAAAAGAGAGGACACACTGAATATGAAATTAAACCACAACTGCTGTTTCCACATGTCTAACAAAAACAACTTATATGCAACTTAACAAAGGAAACACGTCAAAAGGAAGTCCAACAGCACCATCTACTGGCCTCAAATGGATACTACAAGCAACTACATTATTTCCATAACCAAACTAAAATAACAAATTGTAATAAAGATGGGTTATTTTTGCCTTATCAGAACAGATGTGAATCATAAAACAAATGATATACCTTTCTTTATCTTGTTTTAGATGATAAAATGTTAACATACTTCTGTCGAGGTTGAGAAAGAACTTGGGCTGTGACGAAGCGTCGACCAAACGCCGTTTGAGCTGTGGTGATGCTGTGGTGCTCCCTCCACCTATCAGTGGGTTTTATTTGGAAGTTAAAAGTCTGGTCACAGGACAGATCAAAAGACTAGACACACAGTAAAAACTAACTCTGATGGCCTCCGCTGCTTCCTTCAGCTGGCCGTTCGCCACCTGATGTGTTCCTGGTGGAGCGTCTGAGGGACTGAGACTGGTACGAGATGCAGTCCATGTCCGGGTGGCGCCGGCGCTTCGGAGTGGGCGCCGGAGCGGTGGGTGTGGTGGCAGACGTGTCGCTTAGAGCCGGCTGGCTGTCTGTGGACTGAGGGGTGGGCGGGTTGTGGCCTGGTGGGCTCGGGCTGCGTTCTCGTTGGGTACTTGAAAGGCAAGAGAGAGAATTAAGTTGACAAATGTTTCCAATCTGACAGAGTTTGGAACACAACACACTTACTTGCTGGAAGGAGGAGAGCCATCGTTCATGGCTAGGCAGAGTCTGGACGAGCTGACCTTTTTGAACTGAGCTTGTTCACAGGGATAGAGGAGGATCATGGGTAAGGTGAAGTCAAAAGTGATCCTCAGGCCATCAACCATTTCCTTACAAAGCTCCTCACTTAAAACCAAACAAGAAAAAAAATCTAGATAAACAAGAGGATATGCAACAGCGACCCACAATACGAGAAGCACTGAAACGTGAGACCATGATGACAAAATTGTTTGGACTGACCAAATAAATTATTCACAAGCAGAACATGAATGCGATCTGTTGCAGGCCAAGCAGACCCTTGCGATATTGCTACTGCACTCACTCATAATGCAATAATGATATATTTGTGATGTATTACACAGTCCTAGTTGCCATGCAAGTTTGAACATAATGCCTTCACCATCACTATGAAGACTCACCTTTTCTCTGGAGGGATTGGCTGTGGACTGCTACTCTGCGTGGCGTTCTGTTGCCTCCTGTACCGGTCGTTGGCCATGAAGGCTTTGTTTAGAGCGAAGTGTTTGACGTAAGACTCGAGGATGTGCACCACGTTCGTCTGACAAGGAACCATGACAAGCTGGAGGAGGAAAAACACGGTGGTTGCAAACAATTGTGTGCAAGCTTCAATATTACCAGGACTGATTTTCACCATTTGGTAACGAATTAACAGCCGTTTGCCATAGCAGCATCGAGAATTTGCAAAAAGTTGCCTGTGACACGCAAGAGTTCTTAACTTGAGCTCCTGAGAGCTTAAAATGGATCTTTACAATATACATATCCCAACACACAGACTGATCTGACGGGCACCTTTTTCCTCTTGTTGATGTAAAAACAGTCATCTTCCAGTTTCTTCTTCAGAACATCAGGGATGTTGACGTCAACGTGAACAATCTTCTCCTCACACTCTCGCTTCATGTTCACGTCCGGCTCAACCCTCTGAAATACAGAAAAACATATCTTGAAAAATATTAAATAAAGTGACTAATACTTTTTATTAACCCACATTCACTTTAAGAGTGTTTCTTTTTAGCTATTTGGCATCCGCAAACAAATCTTTCCGATGAATGGGGCTAATAACATTCAGGACTTGAAAACTCTCAAAGCAACGAAGCAATTAACTCGTAAGTCACACCAACTGCAAAGCTGGAATCAATGTTTGGACTTACCATCTTGCTGATATCTTCAGAGAATGTGCTCTCCCCACTGTTTGAAGAATCAGGGTCAGAGTCGTCCCCTTCACTGCTCTCTGAAGTTGAAATCAAACCTAGAGACAAAAAAAAGAAAACGTGAGACTTGAAGGGATTGATGAAGAAGGCTGAGAACTGAAGATTAGGGCACAGACAGATTTCTCACAAGCGTCATCACTGTCGTCCTCCTTTGGGAGAGTCTTCAGAGAAGATTTAGAATCGGACTGACGACGCCGCCTCTTCGTCCATCCTTTTTTCTTCCTATCTCCAAGGAAGACAAATATATGCACTATTTCTGCCATTTGATTAGGACACATTGAAAGGTCAGATCCAAAACGTAGACGATACCAGTGTTTTAATGACAAAAATCTAAATTTGTTCTGCACTGAATCTTAAGTTAAAAAAAGCAAAATCTAATTTATGAGCCCATGTAGAATACTCTTAACTTTCTGCATGAACAAGAAGCGCCTGAACTTACATGCGACCCAGCGCTTTGCGAGCCAGTTTACGTTGCAATTTACGATTTTCCTCCGTGTCCCTTAGGACATGATCCTCTGCAGCCCAGCGATCCCAGCTACACAAACAAATGCATTAAAGGACCACTGTCAACAGTTCATTACAACAACTTCAGAGCACATGTGGCTCAACAGGAAACAGTGTTGATGCTAACACCTTCTGCTCCAACCGTTGAAGTGAATCAGGTACTTTGGAACTCGCCTTCCATGTTCATCTGTACCTATCAAGACATCAAGAACCTGCAACGTAACAACAACAGAAAGTATTTTAACGTGATTTTGTTTGCTTTTGAATAAATCCCGTCTATTCTGTTTTTTACCTCAAGATAAACAGTCACATTAGGCCTAAAGCAGAAGTGGCTGGATGAACTTTGGAAACAAACTTGAATTTTTATATGACACATGGAATTAATTTGTCAGTTCATGTCCCCAAAGCTAAATTTAAAAAATGCCAATGTTCACATTTGATACAGATTTTTGGTATCCCATACTCAGACATAACAGTATCCATTTCATACTCACATGCTTATCACTGTGTACCCATATATCTATGTGTGGCCTTGTCTAGGACCAAGTAAAGATTAGGGTTATAGCAAGAAGTCAAATATTAAACTTAGATGTTAGGGCCAGGTGTGAGAAGTTGAGATTAGATTTGACAGGGTTAAGGATTCATTATCCTATCCTCAAACTACAGAAGTAACTAAAAATGATACTCAAGTAGAAAATAATTAACATTGGTACAAAGTGGTCCAAAGTGAATATGAGGAGAAACATGTGGCTTTTAGCATCTATAAAAAGCATGGGTACATAATGACCAAAAACAGAAAAAAAGACAAACTAATTTACACTTTAAACAAGAAAAAGTAACACGTATGCTTCAGATAGCACAGCAAAGCTAAATTTAGATTGATTATTTACTAAAATGATAAATGTCAACGATGAATTACATCTTAAATTGTGCTGTAGGTGTTAATGTAATGGAAAAACAAAAGATAAAACCTGCAAATCTTCACGACAGTCAATCCAAGCTGCCTGCTAACAAACATTAGCAAAAGCTAAAGTTAATGAGTACTTTACACATATTTGGTGTCTTTAAACGCTAGTTTGTTTGCAAAACATCTTCAGGAAATTATGCATACAATTTGTGCATATTCTATTCAAACATAAATGCAGTGTTTTAGTTTGCATTTAAATCCAAAGCAGTGTCGTGAGTTAGCAACGCTAGCAGCGGCTAGCACTGAAGGTTTATCAGCTCACATTGACCGAAAACAAACTGCTCTAAAAATCTACCTGACCTTTCCAACTGCATTTTTCAACGCATTAGATGGATGATTAGAGGGAAACGGTCATTCATTTTCTCCTAAGGCAATTCACACCATTCAATGCAACATTGAATTGTGTTTTTATTTTTAAATCACCTCCTTCAGCCACAAACATGTAATGAACGTACCCGGAAATCAGCAGCAAGGAGGCAAAACCAGACAGCTAGTGTTGCAGTTTTACAACTAAACCTTGTTTTTTATGCAGCCCGAGTGGCCTTTATAATGTATGCTTGGTTCAACCATGAAAACGACCCGCTTTTCTGGCTAAAAAAGACCCCACCGCACAAAGTTTATACAACGAAAAGCCACGTTAGGTTGGTTTAAACGTTACCTTAGCGTCATACAAGACTTTAGCCTTGGTAGGGTCTGGTTCAAAGCACAAGACTCGTTCTCCTTTATGAAACTGATATTTAATTCCTCGCGAATTCATTTGTTCATGGCGACGTGTGGAAGAAGAGACATCGATCGGAACCTTAAATCCTCCTTAACCCTTTCTTTTCCTGCGCGGGGTCTCTGCCTGTAAAAGTATGGAAAGATGGCGCTGTTCAGGGACAGGAAAGGAGAGTGTTGGTGCGTTCAATGACTGCTCGAAGTGTTTCCATCTGTTCACTATGAGAATCCGAGAAACTTTTTACAGAGACACAACATGTGCATACTCATAATTATTTTATATTTCAAAGAAAGTTTTCAACTGAACAATTATTTAATCACAACTCGCACAGCTTTACTCTACGAACTACCACCACATCTAAAGGTATATCACGTTTTCAATTATCTTGAAGGCAGCAGAAATCCTGGCTCTGAACAAGTGCAGCATCTAAAGTATGCCACTAGAGGGCAGTATTAAACCAAAGCGTAGTTTTAATTCATTTCCAAAAGTTGTAGAGGCGACCGGGGACTGCTGCAACAGTTTGACCCTGTTACTCAGAGATGGTCTGAATTAGACTAACCAAATTTTTATACAATCAACTTACATTTGTCTGTTAATAGTAATCTAACTGAGAATAAGCTCTGTGAATGTTATCACTGTAGCTTGTTTCCGTTTAGAGAAAAATGACATCATTCCCTGTTGCTGCAGTCTCCCCAACCATTGGCGCCACATGGCTTTAATTGTGTGAATATACTACAATTTTCTGATTTCAGTGATATTTGGGGCAATTTTACAAATCCTTAAACACAATTTAATTGAAAGAGAAGCCATGTGTGTTCATTTATACTTCAATAACACACAGATTTAAAGCAACTCCAACTGAACCCAGTTTGAAATCAACTGTCCTGCATATGCAAACTAAAACCTGGGAGTCAACCATTGTTCAAAGGCACAAAACATCTTGCTTTTCTATTTATGACTCTGGGAAAAATCCTATTCCTCGAGGCAAAATGGAGTAAGAATTCACACTAGCTCAACAATCTAATCTTCCTCTATTGGAACAATATGTCAACTCTTGAGTAAACAATTCAGCACGGGGTACTATAAGGGAAATGTGAAGTCTACAGTTAGACGTGTACATGTTTGTACATTTGCATGCATCTTTTAAATATATTATCACTCACTGGGGAAAGGGGAGAGCAGGCAAATTATGTTTTGGTCATGTCTGTGTGTGTGTGTGTGTCTGACAAACTTTTTGAGTCAAACATATTTAAAATGCCTGCTGTGTTTGACTAAAAACAATGGTCGATTCCACATGTCGTGACCTAAAACTTGATGCTGTCAGACTTGAGTCTTATCTCTAAACTTAGAGAACCCCAAATGGTTGATATTCAGACAACTTCATCAGTTCTCAACATAAGATGATCTTTGTCTAAAACTCTGGCATGAAATTAATTCTCCTGAAATGGATTTAAATAGTTTATGGGAGTAAGAAAACAAGTCAAATATTGTCTATCAACAGACCAATACGTTGTTTAAATAAAAACAGATTCTGCATCACTGGTGTATTGTTTAAGAGTTCAGATGTGGGCTTTAATTCATTTGGTGTGATCTGTTCTTGGACATTGCAGCTTGCTTTTTTTTTTTTATTATTTGGACCACCATCTGTCTGAAAGGCTTGAACAATGAAATGATCTCTAGCAGAAACCCACAAAGCAGAATCATTTTGCTTGAAAAGGTTTCAGGCAAGGCTGCTCTGCTCTATTGTTCACCAAATATGGACAGCAGGATTTTAACACTGAACACAACCGGTTGAGTTGTTTCCTGCTGATTAACTTTGACCCTGAATGCATCAAAATATTGTGACTTTCCTTTTAAATGTCAACGTTTATGTAAAATATATCATGTATGTATTTATCATTGCTTTGTGTTGACTCCCTTTGCACCCCCCGCCCCACCCTGGTGCTGTTTTTAGACGGGTCAAATCTATCTCAGTCGTTATCAGCGTCCTGTCATGTCATGCTGTTTGTGTGCGAGTGGGTTATGCAGTGTGGCTCCGTAAGCTCCTTTATCAAACGGCCTCCTCGCGGGGATCCTGCTGTCGCTTTTCATTTTTCCTCGTACGTTCACACACAAGGGGCCACACATGCTCCTGCTTCCTCAGCCTCTGTGTCCCTTTCCCACACAGCCAGCTTTGACGACGCGCTGAAAACACTGAACTCCACTTCTGTACAAACATCTCTGCAAGCTAACATCTGGTAGTTATGCACAGGTGCATTAAGAAAAGTAAGAGCTAATAATTCAGAGGCTCGATGAATGTCTGGCTAATAATAGCACACAACACGCTTTAGATAGGCCCATTATTTCCAGACAGATGGATTAATGGCAGAGGGGGATTAAAACAGCTATTTTCATCCAGGCTAAATCGTGTGCTTGACCTACTGTCTGTCCAGTTATTGCATCTGTTCGTGCCTCTTGCGCTTACTAATGATGAAACTGTAGATGTAGAAATCTACGATAGTTCAGGCGAGGAAAAAATGATGTCGATGGTGATTTTCTGGATGGATTTTAAGGGATGAGAATATAGATGTTCTGGATGTTGGTACAATCTGATCCAAAGTCAAAGAAGTTGGAGAAAATAAAGCCTAAACTGGTTTTTGAGCTAAACTGCTTCTGCCTGGACTCCACCCCCCTCATCACACGCTCACTCGCTTGTCTCCTTGCTCCACTCCAGTATGTATCAACACGCAGAGGTTCAGGGGCGAGGAACAACAGACCTGATCCGTCTCCACTTTGTGAAAACTCTAGCCAGATGCTTCAGTTCTAACTCTCCATGGACTTGTACCTCCTTTTTTTATTTGGAGCACCTCTAACTCTACACCATTTTTTTTGTTGTTGAGCTGATATACATTAAGGAGACATGTCAGCCGCCCAAGGACTTCTCAACAGCGTCTTCTCCTGCTCATCTCCTGCCTCCAAAGCCATAGTCAAGCGGAGGCTGCGCCAAACCCGCAGCTTGGACCCTGCTATCATAAGACACTGTGACACCGGGGCTGATGTGGTGAGTGGAATGCAGCTGTCCACGGTAGACGCAGGTGCACCATTGGAGCACCACAGTCCCAAACCTTCTTTACACACCAAGATCCCGACTCTGACAGAACCCATTTCGCCCTCAGTGTCCTCTCCTTCCATACCTTCAGATATCTCGCCATCCTCCAATTTCCAATTTGACTACGATCTTGTGAAGCGTCCTAAAAGGAATACCGCCGGGGATTTACCATTCATGGTGAGGGGACCCGGGGCTGCGCCCACTGGAAGCACCGGCACTCTCTTCTCCCCACGGAGGTGGCTTCAAAAGAAAGTGCAGCCGACTTGCCCTCACGCCTACATCGTGTGGAAATTAGAGGTAAACTTCTCAGTGAGGTGCAGTGTCGTGTTTTGTTCTAAAGATGTGAACAGATGAACAGTGATCCTGACAATAGAAAGACAGTTTTAGTTCAGCTCCTCCACTTTTTTCCTTGCTTGTTTTGATTGAGAGTCATGCTTTACAAAGGAAAAAGGAAATCTTTCAGGAGCTTTAAAGGATTAAATAATCCCAACAAAAGGTGCACTCGAGTGCAGATAGTTCTCCTCCCCTGCTGCTGCCATCATTGGCTTGACTGGGCTTTTGTCTTTATGAAAAACTTCCAACCGAGTGTGAATGAGAGGCAGGCAGGTATGAAACCTGAACCAAAACATACTTGGTTGACTTATTTTAAGTAGGGTGGGAGGTGGTGGTGGGTGCCTCGTTGGCTGCATACTTGGCACAAGTCCACATGCTCTGGTGGAAAGGTATGATAATTTTAC
>JAVKLF010000077.1:1955489-1970331 GCA_034783495.1 Millerichthys robustus | reverse complement strand
CCTCCTCCTCCTCCTCCTCCTCAGTGATGAGGAATCCTCTACAGTCTGCTCCAGTGCTCTGTCTGCTCTTTATGACCAGTGTTTTTGTGGCTAAAAGCGCTCATAAACCAGCAAGTGGTGATTAAAAAACAATACAGTTTCCTCTGACTTTCCTGGCATAATGCTGGTGGCACAAATTAATGCTTTGTAGTTGGGCTGTGTGGTGTAGGAGCATCACCACACTGTCCACAGTCATGCATCTGAAAGCCACACAGGCTTATGCTCAATGTAATATTCAGCTCTAAAGCATGGCATCATCCTAGATTGGATGAAACATAAGACAACCTTTGATTACTAAAACTTCTTGTTAGGTTTTCAAGATAACACACAGCAGGAAATCACGAGGAAGTCGTGCAGAAACATCCAACTAGATGAAAACATCACGGATGAATGTCGTAGAGAGACTAGATAATCACTGAACCAAAATTCAGTCATCCTAAATATCTCAATTATCCAGGGATTTCTCCAGAAGCAAGTATATTCTGAGAAATGAGCTAGTCAGACCAGTGCGACCTTATTCTTGTAACGCTGTCACGCCTGTAAAGATTTTACTCCTTTTTTACTTTGCATCTTAACCCAGACAACAAGCTTGTTTTTCAAAAAGTGCTCATCTGAATCCACGAGCTTTAGCTTCTTTGTGCTATACTTCACTATACTTCATAGGCGAGCAGTGCAGTTCAATCAAAAGTGAGCTGACACAACTCTGGACCATAACTGAGATTCTTTTTCTGGCTAAAGTAAATATAGTCTGAATTGGAAACCATGTGTAAACAGAAGTCTGTCAACTTTGTGGGGACTTTATAAGGTCAAAAAAAAAAAATCTTTCAGACAGCATTTCTTGATTGTAAACAGTTGAAATGATTCTGCAAGAAACCTTCAACTTACAACTTTATTATGAAAGCAGCCAGCTAAGTAAATGAGTTACCATGTTTCCTAAAACCTTATTATGATGAAATACAAAGTGTATTTGGAGTAGATTGAAGGTTTTTAGCTCATGAAGCCAAAACCTTTAGCTCAGTTTTGTAAAAGAAGTCCTCTAAAAAAGACAAAGAAGGTTTCGCTTTCGGTTTTTGATCAAGCATCAATTATAGTGTGAGGTGTTTTGTCTGTTAAAGAGACGCTTCTGTAAAAACCATGGCCCTAGATTGGAGAAATGATGCTTAACACTAACCAAACTGATCAAATAAAGACTCTATCGAGGGAGGCCACCAAAGTGGATTGCTATTGTCTTAAATGAACTCAACTCTAAAGTTTTGTATCAGTAGTTGTAACTTTACTTCTTACTACCACGTACTTACATTGCTCCAAGTACACAAAATGTACACGTATTATTGAATTCTGAGCTAACTGACTAACCTAATGACTAATTTCTGTTCATAACATCCTTTCCCAGCACCATCCTTTTGACCTGATCTGGTCATTGTCAACCGTCAATTACAGAAGCGGAGACAATAATATGTTTAATACGATGATTTACTAGCATGTTGATTAGCTTTCACTATAAAACATACTGCTGATCAATAAGCTTTCAGATATTTTGTCAGGAAAGTGTTGATCCATCTTGCTCTTTTAAATTAATGATGTTACAGATGTGTTGAGCCAGAAAGTTTCAACTTAAGTTTGAAGATTCCAGCATGTAGACACAGTTTTATTATTTTTCTACTCAAATAAGATGGAGCGGCACTAGCATTCTTTAAACTACTCTCCACCTCTTATTGACAGTTCTAATCAAGCGAAAGTATTTCACTGAACTGTTTCCGTATCTACCGACACAACCACAACCATTTAATTAACTCGACTCAATGAATTAGTCGCTCATAGAGCAAATGAACCACTGAATCGTTTGCATGCCGAAATTAATTTATCAGCAGCAGCTAAGATGTTGACTCATTTATTCTGCATTTTGTGCGCAGACAGGAAATGCAAGTCAAGTGTCAGTTGATCCAACCGCAGACTAATCACTACTGATGACTAAGGAAGTTTCCAACTTGTTTCTGTTGGATTTGTTGCAACATTAGTAAACTTCACTCTCTGATTTGTGTTGACAAGTTGGAGATCAAGTTCCAGGTCATGTGTACCCTGAGACACTGGGCTGTCCGGATGGCACATTATGACAACAGAAAAATAAATGAACAAAGAAGTTTTGACGAGGTTAATCCTGGAGAGCAGCCAGAATATGCTGATGCTTTGCCAACAGTCAAATAATGATAGCCTTAGTGTCAGAGCCCAGTCTTGTGTTCACTTGTGTTGGACGTCAGGTTACAAGTAAAAAAAAAAAAAAAAGATTATTTTCAATTAAACATTTGTTTAAGAGACCAAACTTTTGCATGCAGTAGTTTTAGAAGTGAAATGTCTAAAATATTAATTTGAACCATGGCAGTCTTCCCGCTATCACTGGCATAGACAAGTATAAATAAGAACACAATAAGTGTCTTTTTCCCTCCAATTAAGTCTACAACAATGTGGTTGTAGCCAAAAGTTAATTACAACACACATTTCTCCAGGTGCTACTTAGAACTATTTCATGTGATTGCTAATATTTTAAGGTTGCATAAAAATGACCACAACTTTCAATTCTCAACATAAAATAATCTTAATTTCAAATTCTGGCATGACTGGTGGCGACTCATTAGTCCTTGTTCTCTGACTAGGAAAAGCTTTGTGCAAACATTGCGCGGCATGCAGGTTTTTCCTTAAGTGGGGTTGTGTGACCTTTTTTTTTTTTTTTTTTACAGTAGTAGGTGTGTTTGTTTTACTGCCACTCCCTATCCAAACAGGACAAACAGAAAAAGACACAAAGCATTTACTCACAAGTCCAACTGATAGCTGATCAAGCTGAACAAAATTATTGCAGTTTCTCAAATACGTAAAACAAAACATTTTTTGTGTTAATGGGGCTGTTCCAAACAATGCACTGCTCGTGCTTTTTGCGTGGGTGAAACCTCCATCTGTGGAACTCCCTATTCGTCCACACAGAGTTTATTTACATTGAATACAAGTTTTCCAAAGCACACCCTGGCTCAGGAGGAGAAGTTAGCAGGACTGAACATTTTGTCTGCAGAAGTAACTAAGTCAGAATGCACTCAGTTGCTCAAAGGACTGAAATTTCACTTCGAGTACAATGGTCTGGAAAATAAATTCCTCTTTTCCTTGACATAATTCCATGAATATTGAAATCTTTTTGATGCCTTATTATGCATGTCATGTTTTCACACTCCAAAACATGTTTCTAAACGTTCATTAAGTGGGAATATGACAGGATTCGTGTTCTGATGTTGTACGTACAGGCCAGTTATTGCAAGGAGGGGGGGGGAGAAAAAAACAACTGCTGCACATTCCGCAGCCATCACATTTGGCTCGTCAAGACAACAGTGTTCGTCGCTCGTTTTTCACCGTGTCAGGGGAAAGGCACTTGTTTTATTATCAACAAGCGGAGGAGAAGTCCGCCCTCCCTGAGGACTTGTCTTTTTATGGAGACGATTGAAGGCTGGGAGGGGGGGGGGTAGTACAGGGAAGATGCAAAAGAGAAAGTTCTGGTGAGATCTTATCCACTGTGTGCGAAGGCAGATGTGCAAAAGCAGATGTGCTTCCAGCAGCAGGGGAAAGGTTTTCACAGGTGTAAAGTACAGATGTAGCTCGTCACATTTGTGTTAAAAGTCCAACTAAAAGGGTTTCCTTCCTCGGGCACAGTAAGCTAACTGGCGAACAGGGTAGGGCACATTCCTGTCTGTGCTAAAGAGCGTGACGTCATCATACGTGTCACCGTCTGAAGTATTTCGTCACAGTTCAGGAATTTGAAGACAATAGCAACTTGTTTACGCTGATATCCCTGACAAGTGGCATCATTCTTTCAGCAGAGCTTAATATCTTCATGACTTTTCAAGCAGACCTAGATGCTAAAAAAAAAAAGAAAAGGGAACAGATTGTGCTCGTCCCACCTACAAATGTTTTTGACAGCTGTTGCTCTCTACATGAGCACAGCATCTCAGCTACGCCAAATAGCAGAAGCTGTTAAATGGGATCAGAATACTTTTTGTCTTAGTGCTTGTATTGTGCAATAAGTGAAGGGAAGGTCTGCAGATCTGACACGGCACTGAAGCAAAAAGAAAGAAAGCAAGACAAAAAATATCTTACACTCAGTCACGGGTAAAAAAAAAAGAAATCCTCATGAAATGTCAACAAGTCATAAATATCAGCCTGGGGTCTCTGTGGAACCACAGCATCAAGGGGTGAGTCATCTGCCGCTGCTTCGGTGTATCACTGGAGGTCAAAAAGCCTTCGACAAATTGTATCTCTAAATGATTTTACTTTAATTGGACCGGTGTGTTTCCCTGCATTAACATTTTCTTGAAGCAGTCCGCCTCATATGGTGCATGAAACTCACAGTGAATATTTTTGTATCAAACACAACAAAACATGGATCCAATTGTCAATCACAAGATGCTGTTGATGCAGTTTAAGACCACAGTTAGGAATAAAAGCCAAAAATCTGATAGAACATCTGAACTGAGTCAAGTCTTAATGGGTTTATTTAAGTTTAGGCCTTACTGCTGCAGTAGTAAATGCACATGGACTATGTGCAACATTTTGTAGGGACTTACATTATTCTTTTACATGTATTTCTGCGAATAAAATAAAAGTATTCAAAAAACTTTGTATAGTTGCACTGTCAAGATGTTTTTTTAAGATTTTATCAAAAATGATCAGAAATTCTGGTTTTCATCATCTTCTCGTGTCATCTAAAAGACCTGCTCTAATGTGCTCACTGAAACCATCAGGAGTGAAGAAAAAAGAAAAATGTGGACTCTGACACGATGGAGTCAGAAGCACAGTTAGAAATAATCAGGTTTGCTGATACAAAGTTGGACAATAATATAGTTGTGCCACGACATGATCAAGAGCCTCACTAAAGGAAAAGGAAAAAAAACAAGCAGATGATTCTGAGAATAACAGATGTGTGTATTGGATACACACATTTGGTGCAGTAAAAATACTTGCACATGCTTGCAATGGGTGTGTTTATCTATGCTTTGTCTGCTATGCCTACATGTGCACACAAAAAAATCAATTCACTCTGACCTGTGGGAGTGACCAGGCATTTAACGTGCAGCTTGTGCAACGACTGGTAAAACGTGCGACCAAAGACTTCAAGAGGTCTTTTCTTGAAACTGGATTAGTTCCTGTTAAGGCTTCCAGTGGAATGTAAGGATCAACAAGCAACTGTTGATGCAGCGCAAGTTCAAAAATACAATCCAAGTTTGTCATGCTGCGCTATTTACCTAGCAGCTTATCATTCTTTATTAATAGACCTCATCTACTCGTTTTCCATTTCCACTCTCTTTTCTCACTGAGAGTATAGCTGAAGGAACTAGTGATCCAAGGAATCCAGGTGGCTATTTTTATCTGTTTATTACCGTTAGGCTTTGTACAAACAGACCAAGATTAATGGAATTATTATTGTGTCCATTAGTTCTGCTAGGCTGTAAATGCCTCAGAGTAAAAAAAAATAAGTCTCTCTTAATACCTGTTGATTAAATTAGTTTGGGACAATTTGAAACCTACAGTTTGTTACCTGAACACCGCCAAGGATTCTGTAAATGACGGTACATTTCTAACAGACAATTACTAAGAGACTAGCTGAGGAAAAACATGTAGAACTTTGATGCAGATTCAAGATGTATGGGTTGTTTTGCATCAGTTCGTCTCGTTTACGCTGGTGACTAGTTTATAAATGGATTTTGTGAGTAGGATTCAGAAATGTCTTAAAAGATTTTCAGGGTTGAACATATTGAACATGACTACAGCCCCGAATGTACAGGTCTAAAAGTCTTTCATTATGTGTTGAAGTGTCAGCAAGTGACTGCAGATAAGTCTTGCATTACATACGTTGTTGTTCCAGATCCAATGTCCTACTACTAATTAAACCAAGTCTAACCAGAACATAGGAAAAACAAATGAAAAGAACGTAATCATGTTCATTAAACAGCACTTTTCTATTTGCTCAAAATGTTCTCTATCTGGCTATGACTGACACCAGTTCATAGCTTTCTTTGGCGTTTGACATTCAAACACACGTTGGGATTAGGTTGAAGGTTAACCGATGTATATGGAAAGGACATTAGCAGCAATGCGTTGAGTTCACGCTATTTCCATCAGGAAATCAATAATAGACCAGCTGCCCTGATGATGACCTGTGCTACACAGCAGCACGCACAATCAGACCTGCTGTACAGAGAGAACAAAGCTTCGCTGGGCTCTGATGGGTGTGGCGTGGGTCTCCAGGAAGTTACACTTGGCTTAAACAAAAGGACTGAAAGAAGGCTTTTAAACAGTGGATTTGTTGAATTCAGGTGGGTTTCTGTTCTTGCAGGGGGAAACGCTGCTTCTTCTCAAATTTCACTGCTCGTGCATATCAAATACATAAATAGATTAAAGACTGCATTTTTTAAGGGATACATATTGCCTACTGGCTGATTTTATGATAAATTCATTTTGTGTTGAGAAATAACCATTTTGGCTAAGCTATTAAAAAAAAAAACCTTCATGTGCCATTTTACACAATATAATGAGATCTCACGCTCAGGGCAGGTGTTGTTAACAACTTTCTGCAACTATCCCACCACATTTAAACACAATATTTGTATAATTGAATGAAATGTTATCTTTTTTATATATGGTTTTCAAAAGTCAGGGTTAGAGCTTTAAAGCGGTATGTAAATGATGCCATGTGTCTCAAAGTGACCACAGGCCTGACTTTACTCTCTCCATCAACAACTTCAACAGGTTTCTGAGCAGCATTTCATAATCCCTGCTCTTTAGCTACTTCACCAGATTAACGGGGACCCATGAGAAAAAAATTAGAACCTAGAAGAGCCTTTTTTCTGATCCTGCTGCATTAAATACATAAGAATCTGAGGGTATGTGCAATAGTTTGGTTGGCTCATGTTAACTACAGTGTTGCAAAAAAAAAAAAGATTTCTTAAGAGTTTTGATTTCTAATCTCTAATACATGTAAAAATAAAGGCAAATTTGTAAAACTCTTTAAAAAAAGGTAGGCTTTTAATTGTAGAAAAAGTGAATGCATTTCAACCAAAATCATCTTATACTACTACTATTATTACTTATAGTTATATATACAGTATATATATAGTTTTATACTTACACAAAAAAGTTATAGCCAACTTTGAACTTTGAACAAAACTTGTAAATGAGGTAGAGCTGATGGGATCTTGCATGATCTATTACTTGAGTAAGTGTAGTGAATGACTCTCAGCTACTACCAAAGCACACTTTAACTCTATATCTGTAAATTTTTATAAGTTATAGTCATTTTTGTGCTGGTGTGGTACAGACACACGCACTTACAAAAACAACATTCTTTTGCCTTTGGCAGTTGGTGATATTAAACCTCTTATGCTAAACTGCCAGTATTATTCAGCTGTCATTTTCCTAACAGGTGCTGTCTTCTAAACACTTTTTTTTTTCTCTAATTTTTTTTTTGCCAAGAGCCTGACATTTTTCTCTGTCACATTTCACGGGAAACTTGACTTCACACAATCTGGATGTAGGAGTTAAAGTGTAGTTTTGCAGTCATATCTCCAGGCCTTTTAAGCCGATGATTTTCAATCAGTAGGATCTGGTGGTATTTTTTCAGGAAATGGGGTTACAAGTGTCAGTCTGGATTAGTGGGTTCTTTCTCAACAGTTAAAAAAAAAAAAACACTACTTATGCTGTTATTGATTGCAACTAAAAGCTATGGGGCAATACTGTTTTTGTGTGTCTTAACAATAGAACTCATGAATCATTAATTGGATTTTATTATAACTTTCAGAAATGGCCATCGTGAAACAGGGGTTTGTCTTATTGAATTGTACATCTATCAAGCTAAACTGTGGTAGTAGCTGACAGTCATTCACAAGTGACATACGTATTTCAAACAGTTCATGCAAGAAACTGCAATTTTGCTTAAGAAAATTAAATTATTTTCAAGATTTGACCAAAAGAATTATACCTCTGTCATTTCTCAACTTGAGATGATCTTAGTTTATGCTCTATAAGACATGAAAGGCATCTGGCAACATACTGTATATGTCCTCTTAAGCCCCAAGGGGGTTTCTAGAAGTTTGTGCTCAAAAAAACAAGCCGAAATGTAACTGAGTGTATCTCAGCATTTACACACTCTATATAATCTTGGTATAAAAAAAACCCTAACCCATTGGAGTTTACACTAAAAGTTTAAGTATCACAGCAGTTGCTATTGTTTTAGAGATGGCAAGGATGGAACGTAGAAAGAAAATAGATTTTTTTACCATTGCCTAACATTTTTCTGCATTGTACAATATATAACGTTTTAGAAATATCATGACTAAGGCTAAAAACACTTGAAAACTATAAAACCACTTATGGACATTACCTGTATGAAGTTTCATGCTGCTAAAATAAACTATAACAAAGTTTCAGAGATTTTAGTAAAATAAATATTTAGGTGTTTTGCCTTGTTGTACAGTACCGTACAGTACGGCACATTTTGGTATTATCGTTTTTCACCCATTTGGAATTAAACAAGAAAAAATATTTAGCATGAAACGCTACTTCTGGTTCAAAACAACGGAAAAATTTTTAGACTATAAATTGAGTTTGGATTGGCAAAATTGCACAAATAACCCCTCCTTTTAATCCTTGGACCCAGTAGAATCCAACTAACATCAACACAGTCACATCAATCTGACCAATCACAGGCTACAGAGAGACAAATGTGCGTGAACCAGCAAGAGTGATTTTCACCTTTGTCCAATCAACTTCTTATAATTGGGTCACAAGTGGCGATTTTGACCGGGAAATTGCTTGAAAAGCACCATGGGGAATGTAGTTCTTCTGTAAATACAGTTTTATTTTGGTGGATTTAGGATTTGGAGAAAAAAATTACGAAGGTAAGAAAATTTATGTTTGATATTTTTCAAATGCAAGTGATAGTTCTGCTCCGTTTTGGCTGCTGATTGAGTAAATCCCGGTTAGATTGTGATGAAAGTTATACTATTAGAATCTGTGAGATCTTTGCTTTCAGCAGCTATGTTGCTTATGTGCCAAAAAGCAGCAGAGTAAGCACATGAAGCCCGGTTTTGCCGTGACGTCATTTTGTGCAGTTTGTGTACTTGCAAATTCAAGTGCTTGGGGTTTTAATTATATTAGGTGGATGTAGAAATGGTTTTTGTGAGCTGTTAGTCAAGATCCTGACGTTTCTATAGATACCACACGTCTATGTTGAACTAAGAAAACTTATGTTTACGAGAGTAAAAAAAACAAAAACGTTCTGCCCCCGTCGGCGGGGGCGTGGGGCTTAAGAGGTCAGATCTTTATCTTCAAGAAATTCTTAATTTCTTTGCTTAATGCATGCTTTGAGAGAACATACCTTTTGTTTGTTGTTGCTTTTTCTTCTGGTTGAAGATAGGTGTGTGATACATTCTTTGCAAGTGATTGCAATGTGTTACTGTTAGAAAAGTATTTAACGGCCTGCAAGGTGTTCACATTATCCGCATCAGTGTGCCCTAGAATAACACTAAAATAACCATGACTGCAGGTTACAGTATCATTGGTTGCTGCCATTTGTAGACAGAGTGAGAAACATAAGATTTTAAAATCTGCATTCCTGCTCCACATCTGAGGCCCAACACTTTACGGCCTTTCGGCGCCAATACCTCCTGTTAATCTCAGAATCGATTTTTTTTTAGCATTCCAGCACTGATGGAGTGACACTATTTAGCTGAGAGTGATCTCTGCGATGCTTGTGTGTGTGGGAGATACCGTTCTCACGGTGCTAATATTTTAGGACATTTAGACTGCAAAGAGTCGATGGGAACATTATACTCAAGGGGCTACTTATGCAACCATTTTGACTGACTGACAGATACATTCCACTTCAATTTTCAGACATGCTTTTTGTTCTGTAAAAAAAAAAAAAGAGTACAAATAATATATTTGGAAAATATTTTGTCACAGTCAGGAATTTTGTTGAGTAAGGTCTTTTCTCAACAAACATCAGTTTTTTCAAATCTACTATTTTTTTTAAGTCTAAAGCTACAATAAGAAATGCATCAATGGCATCTGCAAAGCCTAAAAAGCTAGCATTCTTTAAAGGTAGTTGGGGTTTAAACTATGTGGTATGAATGACACAACTACTGTATTATTGGCAACACATTTTAGCTCAAAGTGTAACAATCCTGAGATTTTGTGGTTGTTTTGTTCTTTTTATTATTGTGGTTTTGGTTTGTTTGTGTCACAATGTACTTTTTTAACATTTTGTATGGCTTTTGAATTTATTTCCTGTTTTTCTCATGCTTTCACACTGCATTTTCCTCTGTCTGTCCTGCTTTTCAGTTCTCTTCTTCAATCCTTACCCTTACCTAACTATTTGACAATTAGTCTCAACGGTCACCCCTTGTCTCATCCAACATCTCCTATTTAATCTTCCAGGTCTCCTTTCTCAGTCTGTCATCTTGTTTGTTTGCATGTCTTTCTCTTTTCCCTATGTTCTCTTTGTGCTCTTGGTTACTTTATTTACTGCTACGTCAGCTGGTTTTAATCCTCAAATCTTCCTTTTATTGAGTTCTTATAAGTCTGCATTGTTGGGTCTTGTTCACAACAAAACATCACAAGTCACAATATCTGTAAAACTAACTGAGTTTGAATTTGCTAAAACAAATTAGTTGTGAAACAATTTTGGCTACGTTTGACTTCAAACTTTTATCAGTTGTAGATGTTCATCCAGTGACTACTTTGAGAGTTTCATTAAAATCTGTTCAGTGGTTCATAAGGTACTTTGTTAACAGGTAAACCAGGTTCGCTCCAAGAGTTTTTGACAAAGCAAACACAAAGTTAGCAGTTAATCCCTAAACATGATAAGTGCATTGTGAGTAAATCCCAGCTACTATCAAACAAAATGTTACCTCCATGTCTGTAAAAATGAATTCTAGCCATTTTTGTGTTTGCTAAGTTCAAGTGGGTGTGGCTTTAGTATTAAGACACAACACCAATGATGCAAGAAGCATAAGAGATTGGTTACTTTTATTAGCTGACATCTACACTTGTCTTTGGCATGTTGGTTGGAGGTTTTAATGTTACAGCTGAGTTGTGTCCTTAATTTAGGATTCAGATCACTCCAAAGTACATGTGACTAAAGCACTTGAACACCTCAAATGTGCAAACATTTTGCACTATTTTTTTACTACACATTTTGTCAGATTCGTAGACCATCACATTATACATGATACTGGCAGTGAATGTGGCAAGATGAGTAGTAGATATTGACAAAACAGAAGCAAAAATCCTCACCTTTGTTGGCCTCATTATTACAGATTACCTTGCAAAGCAGCTTGGTTTTTAGAGATTTATCACAGTTATGAGAGATTTCATCTAAGATGATTAATATACGGTATGCCAAATGAACTTAGTTAAGTGATTGCTAATAGTAAATCAAATCTTGTCCAGTGGGTTTTAAAAGGTGACTAAGAGTTCCTCCTTCTATTTGCTTACATATTTCTTCATATTGAGCAGAATACATTTGGAGTTCACTGTTTAAGGCAAACAAAAAGAGCAAATAGGAGCTGTGACTGACAGATTAGATTTGGTGGTTAGGGTTTCGTTAGTAGTTTATTTGCAAGGCAAAGCAGGATTAAAGAGCATTCAAAACTCACTGCCCTGTCGTATATACTATCAAATTTCATCATCTTGTAAGGTATTATAAAAGCATGCTTAGTGGAAAGCTTCAAATGTAAAACACAAGATTTTATTTTGGACAATTAAATGTACAGCTTTTCTATTTTTCACCTCCCACAAATCACAGAGCTGAGTACCATTACATGCTTATAATTTACCTATGAGGATAAATATGTACTGTGCTGTACATTGTTATTTATACTGGTATTTTAATTTAATTGTTGATTTCTGTTTCTGATTGTACTCTAATGTCTCCAATAAAGCTAAAAGGCCAATAATGGCTGATATAGAAACACTTTACCAGATATTTAAATTGTAATCCATGGTTAATCTACCATGCACAAATTGCTTTTGCATAAATATCACACAAACCTAGACATGACCTCAACTTCTCTTTCCACTATCAGCTGCAGTGTTGATACAGGATTTTCTTGGTTTTGGCTGCTTGTGTGACCATTTTGCAAGATTTTAAGTCTCCGAGGTCAGACCTCATTAATGCTGTAGGCGTTTTGTATTATTCTGACTGAAGAAACGTTTGAAGTTTGCCCGAAGCTTTAGATGTTCTTGCCAGTGATTAGGGGGGAAATATTTGGAGCACACACTCCAAGTTACTCATTCTTGTCACAGAGCCAGCAAGACCTCATTAAATGCAATAACAGGCAAACAAGAGGGAACAGTGAAAGTGGATACCTTTGTTTTAAGTGCTTCTGAGCCAGTGCTAAAATCTTGTAAACCTACACTAATGTGTTGGCCCATTCAGAGTCCAGAAAAAAAACTAAGAAATAAATGCTATTGTGCCAATAAAGTAACTAACAAAACTGTAGTTTTAAGAGGTGCATAGTACACACTGTGCAACTGGTTTTGTGAATACGTTTGTTATTTTAACCAAGGCTTCTTTAAAATGACAGAAAATCAATCTGCATTAATACTAAGTACACTGACTAAATTAGATTGCTTTTAATAAAAATCAAAACATAGAATCCCTCCAGTTGCAAAACAATTCTAGGGGTTCATTCAAATGCTATTATAAAAGACAACATACAATTATATGTTTCTCATTATTTGTTTATTATTTAAGATATTTTGCATTTCTGCTGTAAGTGATCAGGCAGCACCTAAAGTGCAACAGCTAGCTGCTGCTGCTATTTGTCCTTACAAACAACTAAATAATTCTATGTAAATAACCATGTAATAATAATAAAAAACCTCTGTATGCTGTGGTAGCAGATTAAACAAAACTCATCAAGGTTTAAGGTGACAAGAGAACAATGACGTTTCATCCGTTTCCCTGCTTCGACAGACACGATTCAAATAATAAAATACTTACTCAGAATGTCATTAAGTTTAGCAGAAGTCTGTCAATCACTCATTCAGTTCAGTCAGGTGTGTTGAAGCAGGGAAACATCCAAAACATGCAGGACAATGGGTCACAAGGAACAGGGTTGAAGACCCCTGGTTTAGATCTTCTAAAAAGAGGTTTTAAGGGAAGTTAAATAGAAAATATTATTACACCTGCTTTAAATAGTTTTGATATTCTATTTAAAGAAATAGAAAAGAGACCGTATCAATGAGTTAATGGCTAGTTAGCTTCATCCTACCGTTGCTTATTACTTATCATCCATAATTAACGTTTATACTCTCTGCTCCAACAGCTACATCACTCCATTAAGCACTTCCTTTGGTCATTTATTTCATTTTTCGACTTTCTAATGATTAAAACAATTTATAACAGACTCTAAAGCTCACTTTTTGTCTTTTGTAAGTTCTGAAAGAGCATCACTTCACTCTTGCTGCATGTGCTTTTAATAATCTAAATTTCACTTTATATTGTTACATTTTTACTCATATATCTGCTTTAGCTATTTTATTGTTATCGATACCTTGCTGCCTCTTGGTCTTCATTGAAAATGAGAGTTTGTTCTAGACTTACTAACATGGATAATAAAGGTAAAAAAAAAACTCAAGCAGGGCTAAAACGACAGTGGATTGCTGCCATCTCAAAAGTACTCCAGTACTTTTAAAAAAAAATGTTTATACTAGTAGCTGCTAACCCCACATGTTCCAAACAATAAAACATAAAAAAGGGGAAAACTCACTTTCACAATGGGTTATATAACTCATGTATGAATAACATGGATCTATAATTTGTGGTTGCTCTCCCTTAGAGTTAAAACAGGTGGACAAGCCCATTCATTGTCAATCTGTCACAGATTAGTGTGCAAACACACAAACATTTTTTTTGCTCTAGCTGACAATCCATGGTGGTCAGAAATTGCAAGCAGATGTGAATGCGGAGGAGGTTCCAGGTCAGTAACAGCGATGTATCATTGTTTTATTATACAAGCATGTGTGAAGCCAGCTTTTAAAATAAGACAAGAAAAAAATATGTTAAAAAGCAGCAATATGCTTACACATTCTTCCAGTTTAGTGTTACGGCACAAAATCTCTGCCCAAGGGTCATTTCAAACCAGCTGCAACACTACAGAGGAAGAAAACAAGTACAATGTGTAATTATGGAGCGTTCCTTAGTGTTTTGTTCTCTGGTACATTCTTAGACTTTATCATAAAACGGCATTCTCATTAGTAGACCATCCAAAATCCTTTTTTGCTTTGTGCCTACATGGTCAGATGGATTTAGACGTAAGTTAGACATTAACATTCAGTGAAAGATTTTAATGTAAACAGAGCCTATTATGTATTTACGTATTATTATTATTATTATTATTATTGTTTTGTAAGGAATTAATGTTGCACCAAGAGTAGATACATATATTAGTGTTTGTAGGAGCTGAATTTTCCACAAATGCAATTATCTGAAGTAGTTGTCAAGTATTTGTCATCAAACAGGTTATTTAAGGCCACTTCACCTTAGTTGGTTAATTAGTGGCACCATGCAGTCTACGGCAAAGCCTGAAACAAAGTATCTGAAATGCACGAGTTTGCAACCTTGATGGTAGATCATCCATCCATTAACTGTTACCCGCTTCTTCCTTTTAAGGGTCACGGGGGTCACTGGTGCTCATATCCAGCAGTCACAGTGCGATGGGCGGGGTACACCCTGGACAGGTCGCAAGTCCATCACAGGGACACA
>JAVKLF010000077.1:1867608-1883130 GCA_034783495.1 Millerichthys robustus | reverse complement strand
ACAGACAGAAAGAATATGAAATACACAGGGACATTTTAAAACAGTGGTACTTTTAAGATATACACACACACACACACACACACACACACACACACACACACACACACACACAAGCTGCATTTGATATATGACGTGAGGATGCTGCAGAATAGCTTTCTGAATCTTTCACATCAGATTATCCCAAACTAACTGGGGAGACAAGCAAGGAAAATAAAAGTCTCATCCGGTTGCTCTGACTCACCATTTCAGCTGTGCCCACAGTTTACTCCTGCATGACATTACATTCCTTTTTAGCCAGAACCATGTTTGTTGTTTGAATCTAATGCCAAACCACACTTTAAGCTTTATTTTGCTTTGTGCCGTGGTCCTCACTCTCGGTCCTCGAGGGCCACAGTCCTGCATGTTCTAGGTGTTTATCTGCTTCAACACACCTGACTAGAATGAGTCAGTATTTAACAAGCTTCTGCAAGATTTGAAGACAACATCTAAAGCATGCAGGATAGTGGTTCTCAAGGACCAGGAATGAGGAACACTGGGTTAGTTTATTTGGACAAACAGGACATTAGAGAGTAATATAAGAGGAGCATACTGCGCACAAATAAAAATATTACATTTAACAGTTAACAACATCAGTTTGCCTACAGAAATGCTATTTGATGCGTGATTAGTAAAGCTATTCTGAACAATAAAATATATTCATTGTCAAAGATATTTCTTGGAAACAACTAATAAGATGATCACTCAAGATTTTATTTTGCTGTCAATAAGCAACATGTGATTTGTATTGAAAACTGCAATTTCACTGTATTAAGATAATACTAATAGCAATAAATAGAATGCAATATACAATATTCATGATTATTTAAAAATATATATTTTATTGTGAGTTTTATAGCTTGCTCAGTTGTGCTTCATCATCTGTATATGTTTACGTGTATTCCCAAAATTTCCAGATTCGGATCATTTGAGCAAATCTAAAGTTAAATGAATCTCCTAATGTTTCTTTGAGGACACAATTTGTTATATTGATCCGAAGGGATCTGTGCGCAGTCAGATCCATCACATCTCTGGAGAAGGAGAATATTTGACAAGCAAAATGTGATTTGATTATTTTTTTTACTCAAATGATGTCAAAGAAACCAATTAGCAAAGCTGATATTATTATACAAGTAGATGATTATATACATATTAAAAGTATATAGAATATAGATGAAGACACTACTGTACTACTGAACTAAAGCATTCAGCTCAGCATGTAATCCAGGTGGCCAATTGTTTCTTTTGGCAACGTGATCCCAGAAAATTACATAAATGCTTTTTAGAAGGAACTTTTTAGGGAGCCCTTCACAAACTTGTTTTGCTCCGTTAAAGAAAAGCAAATGACTTCCCATGATGTCATTTTCCAAACACCTGTGGACATACAGAAGAGGTGTGTTTGTGCAAGAAAGTTTGTATTAAGTGTGTGCTCTGGCTCTGAAAGAGCGGCAGCAGACTTCCGTTTTTTAATGCTCCCTATGCTATCGCTTGTTGCTACAAGAAAACTTTACAAGGTGCTGAAAGGGCCGCCAGGAAAAGAGCACAATCAGAAACTGCACATTATGTTTGGACCTGCAGTCGTATAATTGGGCTTGAACTACTTTTATAGCCTGATCAGAGCTTTTAACTGCAAAACGTACCAAATACTCTGGAGAACTGAGTTGACTGCTGTTTTTATGCAGAGGAAACTCATGACAGAACCACACTGAATGCAATCAACTTCACGTTTCACCTCCGATTAAATCAAGTTTTATTTGTTCTAATTCAAAGGCTTTTTGTGCTTTTGTTTTATGTGTGTTTTCCCAAATATCTCAAAATACTGAACAGATTTTAATAAAACTCACAGAAAGTTCTCATTGGATGTCCATCTACAACTAATGCACATTTGAAGCCAATCTAGTCCAACATGGTCACCACATCTAATTAACAATCGGCACCATAAACATTCATTTTACAGACATTGAACTCAAACTTGATATGGTGGTAGCGGACAGATATTTACACATACTTGACCTGCTCTGAGCTACACATCTCATGATGTTGCATGAGGTAATGTTATCTCCTAGCTTTACCAAAAACAGCTACAACAGCCTTGATTTCTCAACACAAGATGTTCTTAGTTTAAAACTCTGTCAGGAAACCGTGAACCACATTCAGCATGATGACGCATTACTTTGCATACATTCCTTCCTCACCTTCCATCAATACGTTCGTTGATCGTGACACTATCTGAACTGGTTCTCAGGTGAATGCGTCCCACCAGGAGGGGAAACTCATGGAGGAGTGTGATGTCCTGATTGACATCATTCAGCAGAGGAAGCAGATCATTGGCAACAAGATTAAAGAGGGGAAGGTGAGGTGAACACACAAAAAGGGTGGACGGGGGAGGTGTGCTTTGAGATGCAATAAAATGGCCAGATTTGTGTTGATTTAGTAACCTCCAAACACATTCCAGAAAAAGAGATTTTTTTTTTCCCCCCATTATGTAGTTGAAGGTTTTAGCTCTTTACAATTTATTAAGAAAGAGCAAACAACTATATTTGTCTTCATAAAAAATGGAATCATGAACACAGCAAAATCTGTCCAGAGACAAAGCTTTTGTGAGGATTTTAATTCTTTACAAGCTAAACTGATGATGAAATGTCATTTGGCCTCAATCTAACTGCTGACCTAAATCTGGGAGAGGATATTAGGTTGAAAAGAAAACAAGGAAGGGATAGAATCTCACATTTTTAATGCAACTACATCATTGTTGTGCATTATTTTTTTTTTACTTTGAGTAGAAAGTTCAATTTGGCAAAATTTTTATGTCCTTGTCGTCGTTTTTTTTTGGTTTTTTTTATATTAACAGCTCTGTCCTTTTCATATTCAGTTTGAAAACTGTATAACAAAGAAAGTTTTACTTCAAAGTGTCTGATTTATCATTCTTTCCAGTTGCAAAATGCTTTCAAAAATATTCCTTTATGACAGGAGGGAAGGTCAAAACAAACACAGCCTCATTTCTTAGAATTTTAGTTAAAGATGGATGAGCTTATGCCCTTTGCAATAATTTTATTTTGCAGTCATTGATATCAAGAACACATGATTTACTGCATCAGTCAACCCTGAATTTACCATTTTTGTGTAGAAGTGGCTTTGAAATGTTATCAATCTCCATACGCCAAAAAAAAAAACATACTTCTGGATCATTTCTTGTCATCAGCTCATAATCTGATCTTGCCTCCAATGATCCACAACATTCTCATCTGGCTGAGGCTATTTTTTATGCCTTGTTGCTTTGTCTGTTTGAGCCACCTTGAAAGCATTCTTCTGATAAGTCTTCACACCCACATTTGCCAGGCACAAAGGCTTAGGAAGCTGGCCCAACAGATTTCTAACTGCAAGCAATGCATCGAGAGGTCCTCCGCCCTCATCGCACAGGCTGATCAGACGCTGAAAGAAACCGATCACGCTCGCTTCCTGCAGACGGCCAAGAGCATCAACGAGAGGTCAGACAGCCTGCACTCTGCCCACACATGGCGCGGATATTCAGCACACCACATTACCATCTAGCTTCAATTTGAGAGTGTACAAACACATTGAGTCAGTTTGAAAACTTCAAGACAAGTAGAGAGGGAAGAGGGAATTCCTGTCTTATTCAGCCTAATCTTGTTTCATGCTCTCCTTCAGCTTTCTGAATAATTGATTTGGCACTTGAAAGCAGAACCTAGTGTCCATTAAGAGTTTTCTCAGGAGAAATGAGAGGGGTGATATAAAAAGAAATCATTATCCCTTAGTCCTTCAAACAAAAGGTATGTTTTAATCAAGATACGATCCAAAGAGCTTCATTTATTAGGTCAGAAAAGCCGCATGATCCGGTCCCCGTTTGACTTGTCCAGAACTCCTTAAATGGTTTGTTGGTATTTTTGACAGTTGTCTAAACCACCTTAACTGACTCTTTTTGATGTGGTGGAACAAGTACTAAACACTAATGTAGTTATTTCTAAAATGCAGGGAACCACCGCACAATACTTTTAACCATTTAAGATAGTTTGATGCTATTATGATGGTTAATAGTTATTATAACATTTATTGGATTGTATGTTACTATACTGAAAGCTAGAAACTAACAAGATCAAGTTGCAGTTTTAAAAGTTTTCCATAAAAAATGAGCTAGACTTAAATATGAAAGAACAGATATGTTGTAGTCACTGGTAAGGAGGTAATACTGTACAACTGTGGTACCACATCTGACAACTGATCCAAAAATCCAAAACTGATCCAATACAATTACCTGCAGTGATAACATTCTTGCAAATCTTATTATAATTTAGGGTTTCCATGGCAACTGCATCAACCCAGGTGCTGATTCCTGAGATACACCTCACTGACACTTTCGACACATTTGCCCTGGACTTCACCAGAGAAAAGAAGCTGCTGGAAAATCTGGATTATCTCACAGGTAGACAATCTGCATGTGTTTATACAAATATTACTAATTATTCTGAATCATTTTAAAGTGATGTTATTTTGGAAGGGTTGTTCTGGTTAAATTCAAGACGACATCTCCTAATCATGTCTTTTGATTGTGTTCCATGTTAGACAGTCCTCCAACTTTAAAATTAGAATATATTTGAAGCTTCTGTCTGTAAGTACTGCATATAGTCAAAAGCACCATCTTACGTTTTTTTTAAATTTAATTTTCGTTAATATATTCCCCTATATTATTTTTAATAAGCCATTAAAATGCTACTGTGTGAATATTGGGATGCCATAGATGAAAATAAAGGGGTAAAAATGGCATTCCGTACAGTGATTTGAAAGGTCTGTGAAAACGACTGGCTCATATTTATTCTCTGCAATGCATGTGGGCTTTGCTGGAGGGCCTTTTCACTCAGTGAATCAGTCTGAATCACTCCACTTTGTGCAGCCACTCATGACAGAAGGCCTGGGAGTGGGAGAAAGTGACAGACACAGAAAGAGATAAGAAGTGGCTTTACAAACATTTCAAGCTAGGCCTTTGAATAGTTGTTTTTCTACCACCCTATTATCTTTCCACAAGTAGCTTCATGGATTTAATTCAGACAGGATCTATTTTATTAAGTTCACTATAGAGTAAAGAACAGTAAAAAGTAATTTCATTGTAACGGAAAATCTACAGTGTCTGGGTATAAAGTGCAGTCTTACTTTTAAAACGGTTACGATGTTCTTTTCCTGCTGCAGTTTTATGATCATCTTTCCATCTTATTGTGCAAAACCAAAAATAAGAAATGACAATTTTTTTATAAAACTTTCAGAAAAATAATTAGATGTCCATCTATCATTTTAACTCTATCATCGCTTCACATAAAAATGATCTTAACCTAAAACTCCAGCATGAAAAAGTGGTCAATATGCATTCCTTCAAGAAATACTATGTCTTAATATTTCTGTTTTTCATTTGAACATTCAATCTACTGTTTGGAAATACTATATTTAACCGGTTTGGAGTGCTAAATTAAATATATAGACTCATAAGTTAAGTAAAACAATTAAGCCAAAGCTCGGGCTAATGGTGTTGAAACAAAACCTGTCACTAATTTTGAGTGTATATTTCGATTCTAACCAAATACAATTTGTACTTAGGCCTGCGTTGTTTCTGTTCTTCATTCTTCAGCTCCAAGTGCTCCATGCATTAGGGAAGAGTTGTGCACGGCTTCATACGACACCATCAGTGTCCACTGGACGTCCGATGATGAATTCTCAGTGGTGTCCTATGAGCTCCAGTATGCCATCTTCACGGGACAGTCCAACATTGCCAGTAAGCACATGTGAAGAGGAAAACTTGAATTAGGCTGCAGTCAATCAGCTGAAGTATTTGCCAACAGCAAAATTGGTTTCAAGTGGTCTTTTCAAGCGATATTACTGGGACAGTGGGCTTTTTGTATGCATTACCTTAGAAGGAAAGTAAAACACAAGAGGCATATTCAGGAGCATACTCATTTGTAGTTGAATCAGTGACTGCTGCATTCAGCTTATAAAAAAGGCCCTTTTAGACTCATAAAATATATTTAGTGTCATCTGTTTTTAAAGCCTTTTCAGGAGTTTAAACTTTGTTACAGGTGAACATGGAGATTACTTAACATTTTAAAACTACCATAAAACTAAAAGCAGCTTTGTTTTATTGTAATCCCACAGATTTGAAATAGACATTGAGATATTGAAATACTACTACACTTGCTTATACATGCTGAGTATTTCTAAATCTTAACAGTTTTTATAATTTGTATTTATTTGTCTTATCACCAATACAAAAAAAGCCATTGTAAATGGTATTAAATCTGAGCTATAATTGTTTTTTCAGAGAATCTCGCTCAAGGTATTCTCATCACCACGTGACTTTTTGCTGCTCATTTAAATGTAAACAAAAATACTTTTTCTAAACAGAAAAAACAGGCATATTTAGAAAAAAAAAGGCTGGAATAACGTATTTGAGGTCATATTGGGCAAAATGTGAAAATCAACGCAACTTTTGAACACGCAAATGAGAAGAAGGATTGTACTTTAGTGGACATGTATTGTTTTCTCTCCTCCCATGTCAGGAAGGTGACAAAAAGACAGACATTTTAGGAGAGATCACAGCTAGAAAACAGATAAGCATTCCAGATGCACACTTAGTGTCACTGTGTCCTGCAGGACATACACATCACCCGAATACACACACATCCCTGAAAGTGTTCAGCACACTAAAGTGAGCAACAGCTGCAAGGAAGAAAATGGGGTCACGGCACCCAAAACAGAGGTCCCTTGCTGCCTTTCAATCAAACTGCCTTTTTTCCAGTCTTTCAACTGTTTTCTGAAAATTTAAACACTCCTTTATCCTATTTTTGCCTTTTCTTTTGCTTGAATTCTAACAAGGCATTCCTGGATTCATTTCCTCTATCTTTATAATATTGCCACTTTTTTTTCATTACTTAATTACTTCTTTTATTAAAGCTTATCGAGGAGTGAGGGTTATGGGACTGATGAATCATTTTATTTCCCTCGTGCAGTCATGACCCTGTTCCACTCCGTTTAGTGAGATCCTGTGATATTTTATTTTTAATCTCATCCTGTTTTCTAACGACAGAAGTGTTACCATCAACATTTAGGTCAAGTGCCAGACAACTGCCCCTAGTCTTATTCGGATAAATCACTGAGAATAAAGTTTAAGTCTTGTCACAAATCAGCTTTATAAAACAATATCTCTATCTTGTGTACAGAGTTATTCAGCACAGGCGAGTGAGCTCAAAGTGTATGATTCAGCTGGGTTGACGTGCAGAACTACGCACAGAAGGTGTTTGCATGGAGCCTTATTACGACATTACACCAAAAGATGACGACAAGTTACTTTTACACACACCAATTCAGATCCGTTTGTCTTATTTTTCCTGCCACCCCTTACTTCTAATGCATCGTTAATCATCATTAAACATTTCCGGTTTTAATTTGTCAGCTCTTATTTTAATTGTATTAAACAAAAAAAGGTTACTGTCATATTTCACAAGTTGCAGATAGGGCAATCGATGTGTAGCTCATTGCTGGCATACTGGATTGCATTGACTGCTATTTTCGTTTTTGTTTTATAGGCAAAGTAGCATGTCTCAAAGGACAGTGGTGCTGATGGTGATCTAATATGTATGTGACATATTAAGACTAGATCTGAAACCGTGGGTGCTCATTATGGAAGGACATTTTTAGTTTAAACTTCTGGGTGGCCAGCAGAAAGCATGAACTAACCAGACAAAGTCAGATGCCTCAGGTAAACAAAGCCTTGACTAGAAGGGTAAAGATACACCCACACACACGCTTGCCTTTGGAAACAGTGGAAAAAGCTGAGGTGCCATTAAATAAACACATACCCAAGACACACACAGCGGAAAGCATACTGCTGGTATGAAGTCAACGAGGTGTGAATTGTTTCCTCTTGTGCCTTTTTCTCACCCTCTTACCTGTTCCCACTGCCAAAGGCTCACACATCCTTTTCAATTTAGAGCACTCTCTTGTCACAGTTGTACATCCCTCCTGTCCTGGATTTCTTTTAAAAAATCGGTTTATAACGTGTGTTTGCTAAGACTTTGCCCTTTACAGTGTACATGTTTTAACTACATAACTGCTCTGCTTCCAGGTTTATGTAATTCATTGGAAAGCTGGATGATTGTTCCCAACATCAAGCAAAATCACTACACGGTACATGGTTTGCAGAGTGGCACCAAGTATATCTTTGTTGTTAAGGCCATTAATCAAGCAGGAAACCGAAGCAGTGAACCAGGGACACTAAAGACAAACAGTAAGGAAATTAAGACTTGCAAACACAGAGTGTTTCTGCTTATAAAATTTAAAATGTATCTTTGAAACTAAATTGTTTTACAACCAGGTCAGCCATTCAAACTAGATCCCAAATCTGCTCATAAGAAGCTGAAAGTGTCACATGATAGCCTCACGGTGGAGAGGGATGAAACCACATCGAAGAAAGGCCACAGCCAGGACCGGTTCTCCAGCCAGAGCAGCTATGGTGTGGTGGGAAATGTCTATATTGACAGTGGACGACACTACTGGGAGGCTTTGATAGGAGGAAGCACATGGTAAGCATCTAATTCTAGTTCTAACAACTTACATTGCTTGAGCATAAGTTTCACATAAAACAAAAAAAAAATATTATTTTACTTGTTAAAAATAGGTACGCTGTAGGTATTGCCTACAAATCAGCTCCAAAGCACGAGTGGATAGGCAAGAACTCAGCCTCTTGGGTGCTCTGCCGTTGCAACAACTCTTGGGCGGTTCGCCATAACAGCAAGGAACTGGCCATCGAGCCGTCGCCCCACCTCCGTCGCGTCGGGATCCTGCTTGATTACGATGCCGGGTACTTGTCTTTCTATGATGCCGTGGGATCACAGCACCTCCACACCTTTAATGTTTCTTTTGTTCAGCCTGTGTGTCCCGTGTTCAATGTGTGGAATAAGTGTCTGACAATTCTTACTGGTCTACCTATCCCTGATCATTTAGAGGGACATGAGCCAAACAACTAAATCTTCAATCACTGAGATACAATCTCCACAAAGTCGTCATCCTAAAACTGCACATAGAGGTTTTTTTTTTTTTTTAAAGGTCATATTTTATGAAAAAAAAACAGAAGAGTGATTTATCTTATTCTGCCACATTATACCAACTACTCCAACACCATCTACGAAACATCAAACTTATACTATTTTTCCCATTTGGTTTTCTTACCATAGCTGACAGACTGATCTGGAATAAATGAGCCTTTGAGTTTTCTAAAAACAAGCTAGGATTTGGGCAAAGTAACAGCTTATGATGGGTCAGATATTCCATATGCAATTTACTTTGGAATAAAGTAGGGATACTTGTTTTATTGCAAAAAGGAAACAAGCCACAAATTATTTCCAACTTTATATGTTACTTAATTAGAAATTGCACTTTGAAAATGTATCCACAGACAAGCATATACAATTTTAATCAACCATGGTGGTTAGAAAAAGTGAAAAACATGTATATTTTGTAAAAATATTGAACCCCATGCCATCTTTTCATCTTTTCCTGCAGACAACCAAAGTAGTCAAGGCTGTTGATTGAGATAAAATTTTATTCTATGATAATAAATGCTGAATTATTTTTTAAAACGTGACCCAGAGAAACAGCTTATAATATAAAACATGCAGAGTTTAATTAATACTTGTGGGTTTTTTTGCAAATTGTTTACACTTTCATGGTTTTGTAGCCTAAAGACATTTAATATTTGTGCAATTCAATGTTTTCATAATGGGAGAAAGTGTGTTCTCCTTGACTTACTGTGTTAATTTTTTTTGTGTGTTTCTATGTTTATGATGTACAATAAAATGAATCACTTTACAGTGGTAGTCCTAAGGTAATACTGAGGCTAAGGGGAAAATTGATCCTGTTTTATGTTTTGGGAAAACCTGACATTTATATTTTGAATTCTGAAAATTACAATTAACTTTCTAGAAAACATTGCATCCATGGACGTTGCTGTCGAACTTGTTGCACTACAATGATGTCAGTAAGATACACCTGTATCTTAACATCAGCCAATGTCAAAGTCTTAAGATTTTAGCTATTTTTCTGATATAAAAGGCTAACGTCAGATCTATTACTTAGAATAGTCCATTATGCATTAAAAGAGCCAAAAGGCAACTTTTCAGCATTAAGCTTTGGTTGCGTTTCTCAATTAAATCTGGTTTGTTACTCAGTTTATTTGACAACCGAGATGCTCTTTAACTTGGTTTCCTTGGAAGTACATTAAATATAATCTCATTGTTTCCAATATTTTGTGCCTAATTTAATGTTTCTGTTTGAACTTCACGACCATGATGTTCTATGTTCAGTCTACGTAGACATTTTTATGAAGTCAAGGATATACGCTCAGATCACTGGTCCTGGAGAGAAGTCTTATTGGAAAATAAATGTCACTCCTCATAACATTAGAATTTGTCTTCTTACATGTGCCATTCATATTTTTAATAGATAAAATATTGTAAAATGCCAGAAGCTACTTCTGCAGATCAAACACTGGGGGAATAAATGCCATTACAGATTCAATAAGTTTAGACGGTGACGAGTTGATGTGACAAAATCTGTTCTTTCCAGATAGTCTCTTTATTCCACTGCAATATGAAACAATCAGTCATTCAGACCGCTTTTAAGCAGTAACTTTACATCATTGATACAGTTCTTTATTTCATGCTGTGTAGATTTGTTTTGTTTTTTCCCCCACGCTCGATGAACCATTTGGATTCTTCAGTAAGTGCAGACATCAACATTGCAGGTTTACTTGAGTTTGTGAATTTCCTGCTAAGGAGGAGGTCATCAAGTTTGTCATGAATTTCCTGCTCATACAAGGACCTCTTCCTTTCCAAAACAAAACACACACACACAAAACAAGCAAGGGTCCATCGCTAGACATCTAACTTATAACAAGTTGAAAGTTTGTGTGTTGTTCACACAGTTCTGTTGTTTGTCACAATCGATTATTCCTTATTTCATTAATCAGCCATAGCGGTGGGGAGTGTTAGCTGATCAACAACACTACAAATTTAAGTTCATCATTTGCTTTTATTACCAGCTATAAAAGTATCTTTCGGATAATAAATTGTACATTTAAATGCATTAAAAATAGTTTGTAAATAAATGTTCCAATTTATTCAAGTGTGCAGCTCTTCCCACTGCATTATGTTGTTTAGGGCTTCTCAAAGAATATCGCCAGAGACCTTTAGTAAGAAAAAAAAAAGCCTTTTTTAAATTTATTAGTTTTGTTTTGAGAGGGTTGCACCAGTTTTGAATAAATGTTATTCAATAAATGATTGAATAAAAAAAAATTTCAGATTATGTCCATTTGTTTTCCCTGTATTACCACCACTCATGTGATTTCTAATGTTCCACTGCTTCTAGTGTAAAATATGTCCATAAATAGGACATTTTAACACATTCTAAATGAAAATAATAATGAAGTAGAGTTTTATTAAATGCCATTCTCAAAAACCAGTATAACATAAAGTTGCAGAAAGATGACAGCAATCTACTTTGGTTTTGACATCACTTAGGCTAGATGTTAGCTTAGTGATGCCAGAATTCAAGTATTTCCCCAAATTGAGGTAATTCAAAAAGCTACTAACAACAGGCAAGCTTATTAGTTCAAAATGATTTCACAAAACTTTATTTCAAAAGATCTAAGCTACCCAATAAAGAAATGTACACAGGTGATTTGTTAAAGGGTTGTGACAATTTCTTATATCAATTTGGTGTTCTATGGTGATCCAGAAAGTGAAGGCATGCTTTCATTGTTGATTGTCAGTACATGGGAAACCTCCCTGTGTTCTGGCCACAAATGAATACCTGGGAGGTTGGCAAAATAGATTTTTATGTGGCTGACCTTTCAAATCTCCCAAGAATCCAGCTGCTCTGCAAGGTAACTCTGTGTCCAAGACAACATGGAATAATTCTTCTGCACTCCAAATAACTCAAGCAGACCCTTGTATTTTCATACAAGACTGTGTGACATTTCAAAACAATCGATACTCTAACTTAATGTATCTTTGGATTTTGATGCGAGGCTAAAACGCCCCACAAAGGCTGAGGACCAACCATTTTCTATTAATCTTATTTTTTCTAGGAAACATTCTGCTGAGCTCGGGCTGTTCGGCTCAACCTTGGCTCTTGTGTAGTTGCGGCTTTAATCACATGACGACGACTGTAAATGACCTCGGCCTTATTTTATTTTGCCTGGAAGACAACTTAACTTGTGTGTGACAAGGCACAGACCCAGTGACTCAGTTTTTCCTCATGGGAAATTGAACCACAGACTGACCTTCAAAAGACCACTTCACCCTCCTTTAGGCAAACTACTGTCCCACTTTTGAACAAGCTGCAATGGGAGCTGCTCTACCATGTTGCTGTTTGTGCAGCTTCCATTGCAGCTGCACTCGTCTGGGCAGTCTGGAGCCTCTGCGGTCCCTAAAGATTGTATTTATTTTTACACAGCTAAGCAACATCAGAGATAAACCCCAAAACACATGACCTAGCCCAACCCTTGTGTAAATATCTGAGTGTAGCATCAAACAGTTTTGCATTTTGAGCAAATGAGCTGTTGTAGCTTTTTAAACTGACAAGACGTCAAACTCTTTTTGATGTAGATCTGAAAAATGAGGCTAGACTTATACCTAAAACAAAAACACAATAAACAAAGCTAAAATCCATTAGAGTTTAAATCAATCTTTTTTTTGTTGTTAAATTTGCTTTCTAAACGCTTTGCACAGAGAGAACAAGATTTTAATCAAACATAATAAAACTAATAACATTGTAGTAAAGGAACATTTTGTCTAAAAGCAAAATCAAATTTATGCCTAAAAAAGTTATTATTTTTATTGCTTTTTCCTCCATGTGCTTGATCTAAATTAACTCAACTCTTTCAAATGTCCAGCAGGTGTCACTGTTAGGATTCAGGAAAACTTGCACACATGCTCCCTCAAATGTAACTGATTTACTGACTATGAAAGAAATGAAAAGGACCATTTAGCATTTTTTATGGTGACCTCGGTCACACAGCAAAAAAAAGTTCAAATCAGTCTCTAGGAAATGAATAAGTAAAATGTCTTCTTATGTGAAAGAATCATGTCTGTCAATGTGCCAACAAAAAAGTCGTTTCCTAGAACAGCAATCTGTCAATTGGCAGTCCATAAGCAATCCATGCATGTTAAAATGCATTTCATCTGTAAAGAGACATCTGAATGAGTACAAAATGTCCATTTATTGGACTTCATTCATCTTCTCCCATCCAACAATTTAAACATCATTGCACTGAAATTAGAAAATCAATGACTGATATGCACATGTCTTATCTTTCTGTCAGACATTCAGTTTTTTCCATATTCTTGAACTAAATCTTCACAAGTTGCTCCAAGTTTTAGAACAAGGAGGGTGTGGGTATGCTTGGCTAGAGGCAAAAAGTGTTAGAATGATAAAGGCTGGATTGTCCTTTCAGTATCTCAGTCTAGTTTTGAAAATCCAATCAATATGCAATCAGGACTTTGTAGATCTTTTATATTCCTAAAGGGATTGCAGTTGTTAGAATCAATGTCTTTATCTTTAACATTCTCTACTCCAGCACAAAGTTAGAGCAAACATATCTAACTTTCAGCAGTTAGTCATATTCACTAATTGAGAAGATAAAATCAAGACAATGGAAATCTTCCAAGGTTTTAGGCATTATCAAAGAAAATTTCTGAGGTAAAAAAACAAAGCAGGAAGCCTTACAAACTATACCTGTCAGTTTGCCTTGATGTTCATACAGCGTAAAGTCGGTACATGACTGGGCTGCACCTGTTGTGAGACTGTCTGGCAACTCAAAGTTGTAAGAAAACAGGTACATTTTTGTTGAAATGTCACTTAATTGTAAATGTTTGCACCAAAGCAACCAGAGAGCTGTGTGGCGGTGTTTTAGCTTGCAAATCTATTCTGGCCCATGCACAGCATTTGTTCTTTTTTAAATATACCTTCACCACAGTTTACCTGCCTTGTTCTGCTCTGAACACAGCTTGGCAGCTGCCTCCTCATTTAAGATGTAATCTTTTACAGGATGTATGTTTGAAATGAATAAGCACATTTAGAACATCAAAACGCACGTCATGTCAAAACACATTTCTGCTGCTCTAGAATTACAACAACCAAACAGAGAAGGATTCAAGAGGTTTGTGAAAACCAATTTAAAGACTCCTTTGAAAATCCCATTTGCAAACTAGTCTCCAACATTTGCAGCTCAGTTCGAAGCTGGCTTTAGACAAGAAGTCAATCTCCCATTGGATGCACAAAATAGACAGAAAATTCTGATTATGGTAGCTTTTACATGTTGACAAAAAGTTTCATTTACCACATATCCAAGGATTGGTTTGAGTTAAAAGTGATCCTGCAGATATAACAGTTAACTCAAACATATAATCACCATCAATAAGAACAATTTCTATAAATAGACAGGAGACATGGCCTCTATGTAAACTTAACCCAAACATAAATTTAAGAAAAAGTATTTTTCCACTTTTTAAAACTTCAAAGTTCTATATAACTATATCAAACCCTATAAAATATAGCATGAAAGCACAATTTTACATATAAATGCTTTTTAAAAAGGGAATTAGCACCTACTAAAATCTTACTCATCTGACACTGAACTAAAGTGAATACAGCTTCTAATATTGGGTTACATTGAAAACCATTTATATTGGAGCCATTCAGGTGCAGTGGTCATTTTATAAATAATAAGTAATTCCTAGATCTGTGTGCATTTTCCCCATAAGAAAGTCTCAAGGTTAGCAGACAAACGTAGTCTTTTCATGTAGTGTGCTTGTCCATGTCCTGTGAGGAAATAAAATAGGCCAGAGAAAACAAACTGAGTCTTAGCAAAACATCACAGCTCCTGATGAAACTCCTGATCACGCAGTTCTGTCAGTTTCATTTCTTTCCTGAGGGGATCATGTTACTGTCAAAGTAATAATAAAAATTGCATGCCTTGTCTTAGGTCAAAATCAAAGTCACAGTGCTACTTCAACCCCAATCACTTGGGACAGAAATCAAACTAAAGGTAGTGGGATGTGGTGAATTGAAAGACAACCTTAGGTTGATCATTTATGCCTTCCATCCCCCAAAAATAGTCACTTGGTAGCTTCAGAATGTTTTAACAGGAAAATTAATATATTACAAATATTGAAACACCACAATGTATTTGTATAAATAGCCACAATGCACCCATTCATCATGGCCATGTGTCATGGCCACATCTCTAAGTTTACTCCCAACTTTTGTTTTGGGATCCAGCATCTTAATTGGATACAGATGTACAATTACATTACAGGCCTACATACAGGCCTGGCATGTTTTTGGGCCTGATGTCAGCATCTCCACATGAATTAAGACAGAAACAAGGACAACTTGAACAACTAATATGTATACAGTACAGACCAA
>JAVKLF010000077.1:1799422-1809445 GCA_034783495.1 Millerichthys robustus | reverse complement strand
TTTTTTGCAAAGGTTGCTTCACTACAAAAATACATCTAAAAGCTGCATCACCTTAAAGGCCCACATTGCATGGAACAATGGCGCATTTACCACGAGGCAATGCTGGATTATTTTCACAGCTGCAACAGATTCATTTCAGTTTTCTCAAACGCTCAGATTTTTATCTCAAAACTCAATCTTATCAAGAAGTCATGAGCAGCACAGAATGTTTGAACATTCTCATCTCAAACAATCTAGGTTTGTGTATTTTATGCAGCTGAAGACATGAAGCTTTCTGAAATTACAAATAATCCAAACAGGTGAAAAAAGCAGATATACGACAGTCATTCACCTTACTGGCACATGCCTATTACTCATTTTCTTTTATATACTGCTCACATAAATCATCACAGATATACTTAAAATGATTGCTTCCTGAAACTCTTTTCAAAGCTGCCTCCTTGACTACACTTCTTTCATTTATTTATTTGCCCCAGTTACTTTTTTTTTTTTTTCCACAACAGGCTTAATACTCTCTCCACAGAGTTGTAAGTAGCCTGCCTGGTCACCCCAGGTCAGTTTGGTTTGTTGATTTAATCCTTGTCTGATGTTGTCTCAGCTCGTGGCCAGACTCAAATGACTGTAGTTCTGGCTGACTGGACCCCTCCGCTCAGCTGTCTGATAACGCCTCTCCTTAGAGACTGCCATTCGGATTTGATCTGAAATCTGATGAGAACCAAACACACTGAGGTTTTGTTGTTTACCCAAGAAGATTTAAGTATAAGCTGGGAAGCACAATGGACTGAATTGGAGTCATTAAGGTTCTAAATACAATTCTACTGATTTGTTTTTCTTTTTAAAGAAATACATATATTTTCTCTGGATTTTTCTTTTCTGATTACACACACACACACACACTGGGGATAAATGCAACTCCTACTTATTTGCAAAGTTTTAAATAAAGACTACATAATTGCTTTGAAGCTTTTATGTATATATAATATAACTGCCTGTCAAAGAAGTAATTACTTAATGTCACTGCCAGTCATCGTTCTTATTTAGACATGAAGTCAATTTTGTCTTTTTTTCACATCAGTTGGCTTTGGCAGTCATCAGAATCAGAGTCCTTAAAAAACGTACATCCAATGATAACTCTGCTTTATTTTTTGAAAAACTTCCTTGTCCTTGCCTTTCGGCGGTGTGCAATAAAAATGCTTCAAATACATCAAACATGAGGTAATATGGATTTTACAATTGAAACATTATCTTAGCTTTTGAATGGATTTATTTCATATGTAAAAAAGTGAAAGTATCGTGGGTAGTTTCACACAATAGGAGTGATATGATCTGCAGATGTCATAATGTGAGTGAATTATGCATACAGCCCCACTATGCAATGCTGAATATTTGACTTTATTCTCATATACAAAGCTATAACTGGGTGCTGCCCAGTGCAAACGGCTCTTACTGCCTTTGGGCATTGAACAGATCCACTGGAGAACAGGATTAAATGCCATTCTATGTGGCATCTTGCTGAAAGCTATGAAGGGTGGGCAAAGTATTATTCATTCATTCACCCTCCCTGTCCAGTTTTTGACAGTCTCTGCAGACCAGAACTGGCAACTGTTTGGTCACAGATGGATTCAAGTCTGTTAAAGTGAACACTGATATCTGAAGCTTTCCCCGGTTTAACGTAAACGGATGAGTAAAAATTCACTGTCCTGCACTCTTAGTTAGCCGTACAGTGTGAGTCAGAGAGAGAGTAAGTGTGTCTATGTTCTTTCATTTTGGTAATGGAAATTCTGGGAAGCCTTTTAGTAGTTGCCACTGGTAATGGAATGAGAACATATGTATAATTTAAGGCTCTCCTACAGGCTCAGAATGTAGTCAAGTCATTTACACACACACAGTCATATCCTCGCTAGCGCACACATCCAGCAGAAGCTTAATCACTGGCGGTGTTTCCTCATCTGAGTGAGTGAAAGTAGCACTAATACAGAACTGTAGTTTCAGCTAGTTAAAGTCTTCCCAAATTTCCCTTCAGTGCTCATTATTATGCCAGTTGGCCTAGATGAGTCAAGACTACAGAGTGATTATATGAAAAAAGGGGGCTTACTTAACCAGAGAATACTGTTTCAGTAAACCGTTCAGGATTTTGTAGACGCCTGTCCTATCGATCAGTAAGCGAGCCTTCCCGGTTTCAGATCAATGTTTTCAACAGGGATTCAGGTTATTACTAAACTGGCACTGCTTTCGTGTTAGTATTTATTCAGCAGAAACCATCAAGAGTATACAGTATGTGTGAAACAGGAAAATTATGTTTTCCTCAAATAATATTAAGTCTTACTTATAAATCAGCCATAAATATATAGCTACCTTTTTATTGTTGAGAAAGTGCCCTGACTAGTTAGAGCACAGGCAAAAATATATTGAGGTAACTTTAAATTTATGGTTCTAGGACATTGGTTGTAAATCTTTTGGGTTCTATGTGAGCTGGAGTCAACTTTCACTACTATCATCATAGCATATTTGACTGGCACTGGGACCCCATTGTGTGTCATTAAACACCAAGCTGAGATGATCCAGAAGATTATTTAAATTTAACAATAGTTGCTTAATGCTTAATCACTTTTACAAGCGTATGTATTTGAAATAACAGATAGAGACAACGTAATAACTGTTTAAGCTACTGTCATCATTACGTCCATACATATTTGGTTTGTAAGCAATGTTTGTATGTATAACCTGCAAATGTCAAGTTAAATCTTTATTAAATTAGCAAAAATGGCACAGAAAGAACAGCCCAATTTCTTTAAGAAAGTTAAGCTCAAATTCCTTTAAAATTTTTACGATTGGAGATAAATTGCGAAAATGAAATAACTAAACAAGACTGAATATAGCAATACTAACTATGTGTTTGAAAAGAGTGAAAATTTGAAAATGAACATGCCAGTAAATACTGATTATGCAAACATATAGAGTATCTGAGGTGTTTGTATCACATTCTTTTGGCTCAATATCTGTAAAAATAATTTAAAAAGAGATTTATAACCCGTTTTGTGATGATTAAGAATAATACGCCGGGGTGACTGTCTTGAATAGGGTGGCTCCAAACAGTAATCAGTTGTATGTAACTTTGAGAGTTTCATAAAAATCCATCTCGTGATTCATGGAATATTATTCTAACAGACAAACTAACACATTTACATCCCAACACGATTGTCTGTTTTCAATGGCAGCAGGTGGCAAGTATATATTAAAGCTTATGTGGTGAAAATGTGCTTTTACAGAGAATTACTGTATAAGACAGAGCACATGCATTATAATTAGCGAAATTAAAATTGTAAACCTCAGTTATTAGCATTCTAAAAGTCCTACAAATAAAAATTAAACAGCTCCCAACAAAAGACAGAATCGTTCACACTGGAATGGAATATTTGCATGATTTCCCTTCATAAAGATCACAGAAGACACATGTTAGTATAAAGTATGTTGTCAGCATCATTTGATCACAAGAAGTTTTCCACATTGTTTGCTCCATTTCGCCCTTTAATTGGTATTTGCCAGACGACATTTCAAAACACATTTGACTGTCATATCATTAACATCCACTCAGTTTCCTTCTGTTTGCGTATGCAATTTGCATTTGATTTCTACCATCCAAGCTATAATTTACCAGGTCCAGTGTGTGTGTGTGGCAACACAAGCGATGAGTCAGGACATTATAATCATTGTGCGGCAGTGTGAAGAATGGTTTTTGTACCTTCTGTCCTGTCAAAACAGCTATTGTGTCTTTTCTTCAAGGATGAAAGTCCCTTCCTTCTGAAGGAGATTCAGATTCCTAACAGCAGACTACAAATAGGCATAAAGCCACAAACAGCTTTTCTTCATTTTTTTTGTCCCGATTTTGTCCAGTTGCTAGTCTTACAATAAAGTGTGGGAATGCAATCATTATGGTTGTCTCAGATGGTGGTGACAATTTGGAAGAGGAGATCGGAGACACCGTCGCTGACATGTTTACGGGGGGCTGTGATGATGGTGGAGGGGAAAAAACAGGGCAGGAAGAGAGAGGAGTCTGGAGATAAAGAGAGGAGAGAGGAAAAGATAGATGAAATATTGCACAAGCAAGGGAGTGATGGATGAAGTGAGGGATGACGGAGGGAGAGACCCAAGAGGGTTGGGCGTGTTCTCTACATTGCCGTGGCAACGCTGAGGATGTCATATCCTTCTGGCTTGTGCTGCTGGTGCTAATAGACCACCCCCACTCTGCCCAGTGCAGGGCCTACAGATACTTCTCCCATCATCATACATTCATTTAAACAGACATTCTGCTTCCTACCCATTTTACTAATCTCTTCCCCACGTTAGGGTCCCCCTTGAGACTGAATACGATGATCTGCAAATGCATACTTGTCAGCTTCAACTGTGTGTAAGCACAACATTTTTTCTTTTTTTTTAAGATCTACAGTTTACTATTCTCACTTGTTTTCTTCGTCCTTGTTCATTCACTTGCCTTAATAAAGTAAATGAGGTAAATGGCAAGACTCAAGGTGATATTTCAGCAAACCACTCCGTAGAAACAACAGTGTGTGTTTGCCTGGGAGGTAGAGGTCTAAATAACATGTATGTGATTTTGTTGTATGTGAATTATCAGCATGTGCTGAGAGCTTATTAAAGTAATGAGTATGTTTACAACTAAAACGATCTAATGTTGAGAAATAATGCCTTTATAGCCGTTTTGATCAAATCTTGGATGTTGTTATGCATCAACTCACGTGATGCGTTGAAAAAACGTGTTGGATTTACTTAATTCAATTATGTCAACCATTTCCACTCAGCTGAATTGAGTGCACGGAAAGCAATTTTTACATTTACCCCCAATTTACTCTGCATCCATCTGCGGTCCGTCTCCGCTCCAATCCGTCTCAGCTCCACCGTGGTCCGGTACGAAGCCAGGAGGGTGCGCCAAAGAGCATGCGCAGAAACTGCGAGTCATATAAAATTGTGTAGTTTTCTACTTCCATAATTACTTTTTCCACATTGTTCCTCACTGTGTTTAGAAAGCTGCGACAGGACGTGACGAATCAAATTATCACCTGGAGACAATTAATAGTTTTAAGAATAAAATGTTTGCGACCGTAAAATATAGATGGATGTTTAAAAATGCATGTTAGGGTTCCGTTTGTAACAATCATATATTAAGACAGCAGCAATGTAACGAATTAACCCGTGTTTAAATTATATAGCGAGTTTTTGAAAAAATTCAAGTCTGTTTTTAGTGGATTGTTTTGAAAATCCCGAAGCTGTGATCGAAGTTGGAGCGATAGGATTTCTGAAAATTTACTGTGGCTTTGCTCCGGCAGAAATAGAATCCAGTCAAGGTTTGCCGGATGGGTGGTCCACTCGCTGCAGCCGTGCGGACACAGTGTGCGGAGGCCGGACCTGAACGGACCAGAGCGGAGCGGACACGCATGCAGTGTAAATTGGGGGATACTTTAAAAGTAAATGTGAATTCAATTTTATTACATTTACTCAATTCAGTTGACATAAGTTCTTTAAGCAAATTCAACTTAAGTTTTTTGAATGTTTGGTAGCCCTTGGAGCAGGACTTTCAGCTACTACCAGATTAAATTTCAACACATACTGAGTTACAGCCATAGTAGTGTTTATTGAGGAGAATTGGGTATCTTGGCCTCTTTAAGTAGGGCTGACTTTAAACACTGCAGTTTAATAAGCCTTTACACCTCCTTTAATGCTCAGGCCAAACAAAAAAAAAAAAAAAGAAACAATCAATAGAGGAGGAAAAGCAGAATTAGTGTTCACAAGATTGTCTTAAGTCGAACTTGTGCATCCGTGTCTGCTTGCAAGAGAAGAGGCACAAAAAAAAAGAGAGAAAAGAAATGCAGCCAGCAGACAGACGGTAGATGAGGCTGGGGTGAAAGGGTTCACAAGCTACCTGAGCACAGCAGAAGAAATCACTTGGGGTTGAATTATCTATGCTATACACTAAACCTTCACTTCAGCACAACAAATGCTAAATAACCGTTGTACTAAACACACACATAATTATACACATGCATATGTATGCATACATAACATACTTACATGCCTAGCATACCATACACACTCATACTGTATATACATATACAAATATATAGACACATATACATACATACGTGTGTGTGTATATACACAGTATATATATATACACAGTATATACTGTATATACACACATACATGCATAGACAGACAGACAAACAACATTCAGAACAACTCTTTCTGATTGCACACAGGCACTTTATTATGAATATGTGTTATTCTTCTGCTCAGTCTTTGTAAGAATGCTGAAGAAGTTGCAGAACATTTTATGTTAACTAATTTCAAACTGGTTTAAAAGTTGAACCATTTTTCTGCTAAATATTGTTTTAAACTCCTGGATGTCATCTACAAGCAAATGATTATTGATGAAATGTATACATATGCACTATATTATGTATAACAAAAAAAAAAAAAAAACAAAGCCTGCATTAATGACCACTATGAAGTGATTTTTAAATTTTGTTTCACCTTCATCATTTCCAACCACCATCTACGTCAGTTTTTCTACATTTTAAACATTGACTGTAACATTGTATACCAAGCTCTACCAAAACTTAGTGAACTTTCATAGAATGTTGCGCAATTTCAGCAAATGCCATTTTATTTATTTATTTTATGTTTCTATTATTACTTGCTTAAATGACCATTGGAAATAATATATCCATTTGCATTTCATACCTTAATAAATATGCACGAGTTTATAATCAAACAGCTATTGTCCTTGTCTTTGTCCTTCCACTGACAACCTTGCACCACTTTGCTATTCTGGTTGTTGTTTTGTTTCAGCAGGCAGTTACACAAGCAAGCAAAAACCACAACAGCAGCGATCAGAATCTCCAGACTGAAAGGTCATTGCCACCCTGGGTCTAAACTAAGCCACAATCTGGCAAATACTTTGCAGTTAAACAAGACAAGGTGTTTAGGTATTGGATAGGATTTCATTCATTTGCTATAAAAATTGTACATCTTTAAGCGCCGACATTGTGAGGACTTCATGTTTAAACAAAGTAAAACAAACAAACACACAAAAACAAAAAAAAAAAACAATACCCAATGCATTCTAATACCATGTGGATATTACATAACCAGCAATTGCTCAGATAGGCTGTTTGGTGCTGGTTCAGAAAGCAAGTCAAATACAAACATTTCAGAGTAGCCCAATATTTGACAACAAAATAAGAAGAGGTAAGTCTTAAAAAGAACAAAAAGAAGATTATGTAGATCTCAAAATCTAATACATTTTTTAACAATTATTAATTAACAATTAACACCAATTTCAAATGGTGGCTAACAGCTCACAAAAATGACATAAGGCTTCCTCTTTCACGAATGAAGCTTTTACAGTATTTCTGTGATAGGTAAATTACATACTAGACTTCCAAATAGCACATAAACCAATAAGTTCCATCACAGGTACATTAGTCTTTCACACAGTCCATAGTTGTTTTATGACCTGACCTCTTTTAAACTTCTGTCCTGGCATGACTCCCCTGGAAAATGCTAGGATGCAGCTTTGTTTACAGGATCATGGATGGTGTAGATGTAAGTTTAAAGTGGCCAGAGCCATTTCAAATTCTCAATATTTAAGTCATGTCAATGCATGTGGGCACCACATGCTAGTCTCCATTGGCTCCACACAGGAACCTGATACTTGGACTTCATTATAGAGTCCGTGTCAGCATGCCAGTACACCCGCACACATATACACACAAGCACATAAACAATCGCTAACTTACTTTTTGTTGTAGCTTAAACTGACGCGGTTCATCATGGGTGCACACACGGTGTTCCTGCTTCAGTTAACATGTTCATCCCAACCTGTTATCTCAGCTTCAAACAAGTCTATCATGTCCAAGTCATAATAGAACCCCGTCAGAACGATTAAAGTTGTTTGTGAGCTTTTATTTCTTAAGCTTTTTTTAATCTAATCCTTTATGTTTTGCTTTTAACTGGACAGAGCTTTCCTTACAGTGACAAGGGTGTGCACTGACAACCTCACAAATGATGTGGATTTTACCAGCACCTTTAAGAACAATGTTAGACTAGCTAGCTAAACCTGAACACAAAGCAACAGTTCTTCTATCTCCCATCTGTCACCATAGCAACAAGAAACTACTCGTCTTTAATCTCACTGAACGTGTCTTTTAGCTCGATGCTTTGCCGTTTAGGACACCCAGGCACTACCTCAACAAATACCATCATGGTGTGATCTCGTTCCTTTAGCTGTGATCCAAAACATAACCATTTGAAAACAAACCTAATAGCTTGTATCCTTTAACAGAAATCAAGTAAAAATGGGTCCATATCACCACATAGTTTTGGTGTGTTAGGCTGTTGGCATATCCAACCCCCCTTAAATAGCCAAGCAAGACACCATCATATACACTCATACAAAAATACATACAATCTGACATTTAACATGATGAAATGATGGAGGGGTGAGGGGAAATGTCAAGCACAATACAATTTCCTCATGGGTCTATGTGTAGTTTTGGTTAGGGGATGGTGCAACTACATGGGTGTGCCATTTGTAACAATTAGATTGCTGATTTGGATGACACTGGGGGCCACAACCAATAGACAACAGAAGAGAAAGAGGGAGAGATGGAGAAACAGAGACTGGGAAGGGGGGAAGAGAAGAGATCATTATTTGGTTTGTCCATCAGTGAAGCAGGCAGCCTGTGTGCGTGTGTTTTCTAAGCATGCAGCTTCCACCGTTTCCCTCAAAGTCTTTTTCAATAATGTAAATGTCCCTCACTTGCAGGCTTGTCTCTGTTCTGTTTTTAATTGTTTTTGGCCTGTTATGCCTTCGCTCCCTTGTGCCTGCTGCTGTTTACTTTGCTAGTGTCTCTATTGGTTAGGATTCCTGCTTTGCATAGATGGAGCACATGTTTGGGTATGCACATATTTTTGTGTACTGGTGTGTGAGTGTGCACATTTGAAAGATATTTAGATAGGCAGAAGAGAAATATTACAAGACGAAGCTTGTAACTAGAGCATTTCTGAAGAAATTCAGAAGAATTTTAAATGAGCTATTTCCAAAACTTCCAACTTACATAAGCTTCACTCTAAAACCTCAACAGTAACTTAGCTCTTAAATTCTAATCAAAGGCAAAATGTCCACAGTAGCATAAGAAGAGTGACAAAATTCAAGATAAAAAATGAATACTGGCAGTTGTTCATTATGGTAGCTATGATAACCACACAAACTAGGCAGAAAGGCAGAGCAGAAAAAAAGCCTCAGCTGTGCAAAAATTTTGAATAGTTCAGGCAACTCAAAAGACGGTGGGAGACAAACGTTTCCAAAAAATTATAAAGCTTAAATAGGGATTGTGTAAAAACCGTTACATTTATAAAACACACTGGTTCTGTCACGTAAAGTCCAATTTCCTATGAACTAAATGATGTTTCTATTGTGACAAACTCCTGAAGTATAGAAGTCATAAAAGCTGGGTTATTATGCTTAAGAATCTTTTGCAGTAAATTGCAAACTGTATTTACTGTACAATGTATGTCTATTAAAATCCATAGCACACTCTAGAAGGAGCCACAAGTTTAAATGTAATTCTGTAAGTTATTTTTAAACAGCTGAGTGAAGATGTGAATCTAAAAACGGTAATGAAAACAGGAGATTAACAAGTTATTGGTATTTAGGGTGCATCAGTGCTTATGCACTGGCAGGCAGAGAAAGAAAGAAAGGAAAAACAACACGAGCTAAATCCAAGGATGTACAGTTGTATGTAAAGAATCATGGCAGTATATGAAGGGAAAACAAGGTAGCAGCTTAGGGAATAAAGTAGTAGGAAAACAAAAAAAATCAGAGTTGGAAAATGAACAAAAGTATGGGAAAAGCGGAAACAAAGAACTAGAAGAAGACGGTATATTTGTCTGGCTTCTGCAGAACAACTCCTCCCTCAAATAATGCATGAACACACACACACACAC
>JAVKLF010000077.1:1740692-1750835 GCA_034783495.1 Millerichthys robustus | reverse complement strand
GTTCTAAACATGAGGGGTAGCAGGGATGAACCTGCTTCAAATGAACAAGAGCTTTCAACAGAGGACACAGTGGTGTCGGTGCACAGCCTTGCCTCTGTCAGCCTGCCCTAGGGTAGCTGTGGCTACAATGTAGCTTACCACCATCAGTGTGTGAATGGGTGTATGAATGAGTGAATGACTGTAGTGTAAATCCCTTTGAAGTCTATAGTGACTTGATAAAGCGCTTTATAACTACAGGCTACTTACCATTCAACACTTGTATGCTGATATTAAATTCTTCGACGCTGATGCTCTGCAAAAATTGTCAAAATGGTCAATTCAACAAATTGTTTCATTGGAGCAACCCAAGATGTATGGTGTATGTTTGTGAGCACGATGCACCCCTGAGTTACTTCAAAATGTATTGGACATGTTAAACCACTGGATACTTCTATCACTAAGTGCTCATTGACGTTTTAATTTCCCTCTAAAGTTATTACTTGTTTGAATTAAAGCACAGAAAATGGATGGGATTTCCAAGATTACAATATATAAAAATTTTATTTGTCCTAAAAGAAGCACCATTTATTTAAGAGGCTTTCCTCCAACAAGGCCTGCATTTGCCTGAATACATTTCCCCCCACATCATTAGTTGGAGACTTAGTAATAAGCCTTGTGATATATCCTTTTTAGTTGCCGAACTTGGCATGCAAATGAGAAGTGACACCAGGGGCGGTGGTTCTGAGCGTCTGAATATATCTGAACTGATCAGAAACACAATTATGCCTTGCTCGCTCATAATAAACCACAGTTAAGTGGTTTGGAGAATTCATTTATTTACATTAAGTCTGTCGTCGTTCGACAGTAATGGATGCCTTTCATTAATGAATGAAGGATTTTGCCTGTCCCAGCTCTCTTGTTCTGAGGCTTTTTGAAGACTAACAGAAGGGGGGGAGGTGGGGACAAAAAACCCCAGCAACAATTGATAAATGAAAACTTTTAGAGTGATTATATTGAGCGACTTTAGAGAATACTGCCAAGAAACAAATTGCTTTTAAAAGACAGACCTTTTTGCTCGTCTTTTTTGCTTTTTGTCTAATAGACACACATGCAGACACACAAATAATGTTTTTGGTTTTAAATGTTATGTAATTTGACCAATTGAGGAATATAATTTACAGTCACAAGTTTCAGTTTATGGGCAATAGGTTTTATATGACATTTAAATAATTAAATCAAAAAGAAGAGCTAAATACAAATCTTATTGCTAAAATGTATGTATGAGGGTCAACATTAGCAGGACATCTAATCTGCAAATGTTCTGTTTGGTGGCCTTGCTGACTTTTTTTAAAATCTTTTGGCCTGCTGTTACAGACAGATGCTGCCTCATCTCCATTACTGCCAAGGGCTCGGCCACAACACCCCAACACTGGCTGCCCCTTACTAAGCACTAATCTCTGATTTGAATTAAAACATAATTGGGATTCATGAATCATTAATTCTTCTTTTATGGACAGCACAGGCTTGATCCACCACAACTCATGTATTTACCTTTCAGATATGGATGCTTGCTGCGATCCACATCTCAGACAGAAGGATTGGGCCGTTTATGCTGTATACATTTAACTCATGGGTGAGCTCAGTCCAGCCCACGGATGACTTCATTTAAAATAAATCTAAATTTAAAATTGTAAATCAAATGTATGTAATGAGAATAACTGCTGGATGTCAAGCTACAAAGCTGTTGCTTTATAGCAACTGTGGTTCCCTGAACAAAACAGCCCTGTCTGGTACCAAAATATCTTAAAAAGCACATGACAAATTATAATCAAATCGATGAAAGCAGTCATTGGATGTAAATCTACAACTGACTAACTCCTGGAGTGAATATGAATTCCAAATGCTTACAACTTTTGCAATATCAAATCATTATCAATGTTTTACCGAAACAGCAACAGGTACATCATTTAAAATATATGTTTTGTTTTTGTTTTATTGTTGTTTTTAGTCTAAAACTAAACTAACTGGCACAATTACCAGTGAATAATGTGCTCTGAAAAAATATTGGGCCTTTAATTAAGCTGTCTTGTTTTTGTTTATTTTAATCAAGCTACAGTGTACTGCTTTAAAATTATACTTTAACCTACACTATCTGAAGAAAAAAAAAAAATAATCCTTTGACAGCTACCATCACTCTATATGAAGTGTTTCAAAAGGTGAAATATGTTTGTATTATATTTGCCTGGAGCAAAAATGTTCCTTTGTCTCTGAAATCTTTCCAACATCATTTTTTTCAAATCTTGCATAAATGTTTAACTCCTTAAAGTATGGATTTCATAATTTCACGGATCATAAAGTGTTCTTAACTGCAAGTTCTCTGTTGCAATTTGGGACTTTAAAGGGACATTAATGATGTGGTAAACGAGCAGAAAGGCACCCCAGTCCCACATACTGAGGCCTGATGTCAGATTGTGTTATTTTCTCAAAATTACAGAGCACAGAGACACTTCTTCTAAAGGCGTGTAGCATTGGGTTTTACCATAATTTTGCTAATTATATTGATAAAGTTCAAACATTATTTAAGTTTTATTAAATCTGCACAACAACAGTGATAACACTGACCATTAAGCATTAAAGGTTACAAGTTTAACTTGACAAAAATGTTTGTTGTCAGTAACAAAACTCACCAAATTTAAATCATAGCCACTGTTCACATTTGTAAAAAAAAAAAAAAAAAAACTTATTGCTAGCAATCAATATTGAGAAAAGGATATTTATATCAAAGTAATACCATAAAACAGTGAAGTGATCATTTTTAACCATTTGTCACCTAAATTCCCCCCAACAGAAACATGATATTCTTACAGGAAGATAAGCTGCACAAGAATGGTTGTGGTGTTCCGTTATCTTCTAAATCACCACAACATTTTCTCTAAATAAACAATATAAAGCAATGTGAATTTGGCAGTGATGTAAAGGTGAAAGAAAATATTTATTGAAGCACTATGATTTTTTTTAGACTGGAGTCGTAATACAATGGCAGCAACACAATTCAGTTATAGCCATTCGCTCATCAATCTTGTAAGAATTAAATTTCTCCAAACTGAGGGAGTTCAAAGAGTTATCTTACCTAAGTATAACTTAAATTTTAACTTGTAAATATAAGTATGCAACTGTTACATATTTTAACTGAGAGTCAGACTCCTGGAGCAAGACCAGCTCCAGGAGAGGAATGGTGTCTTGAGATGCAATAAAGTTCTAAAAGAAACTGGTTCTCTGCGTATGATTCCGGCTTTCAAACAAAAGAACACACAAGAATTTTTATTCTACACAACTATTATATTTTGTGCTGTGTGGATATTCAGCACCAACTGAGGTCCATGACTTGCATTTATTGATCATTCAAACTAAAATGTCAAAAGAGAGAAAAATAAAGTGTTTAAAGATAGACAATGTGTCTTCATCCAATTATTGTCCAAAAGGAAAGATAAAATGTTTTTTGTTAACATGAGTCGTCATATTTTATGTTTGGCGATATAAACGTCAAAGAAGGGATGTAGGCCTTCAAGTCTTACGCCCAATTTACACTGCATCCGCCTCCGGTCTGGTCCGCTCACGTTTGGCCTCCGCAGTAAATACGCACAATCTCAACTTCTGGATTTTCAAAACAGTTCACTAAAAACAGACTCAAATTTCTTCAAGACCTCGCTATATTGTTAAAACATGGGTTAATTTGTTACGTCACTGCCATCTTAATATCTGGTTGTTTTTAAAATACATTCTGCAGCCACTGCAGTGTGTGTATGTGAGGAGGCATTTTGCTTTAGCTTCAACTTCCATGTTTTGTTATGGTGTCCAGTTTACTATAGTGTAGTCTGTTCTATTAGATTGTAATAAATTGTTCCAAACAATGCTTCACATTACTGAACAGATTATTGTTTGAGATGGTGGCACATCACAACATGGTAAAAGACATACATGGACAAACTTAATTTCAATATTTGACCAAAATGGCTAGAACTGGCTGTTTTTCCTTTCATTATAATAATCCAAGTGTAACCACTGGCAATAGATGCCATCAAGGAATGGAAGGCCTTAAAATTAACAAAGTATTCTTGTCTTATTATTTTTGCAGCACATGTTACTAAGCTTTGAGCAGGAACTGAATAAAGTTCAGTGGAGGGTGTGAAGCCTTGTGAGAAGCACCAGATTTTAGTAAATTCTGACTCATATGCCCTCGAGTCAACGCAGCCCTGACTTCACTTCATGAAGTAGGGCACGGGCGTCTTGGTTCGTGCAGAGCAAATGATGTATTGGATATGCAATGACAACATGCACTGTGCAGATAACAAGGTTTCTTCAGGTGGGTGCATCTGTGTCAGAGGGGGGACAGAGATGGAAAGCTTTCAGACGTATGTCTTTGGATGATTTTCCGACACAGCAGGAATGCAAAAAGGAACACATGCTCAGTTCAGGCAAGCAAATTGTACCAAAAAAAAGTATCAATTTTAACAGTAAAATATACTTTCAGGATTTGGATCATGGGTTAAGGAATGCAGACCACCGCATGCCTTTCAAGCTACAGTTTTGGACCACCATTATCTTATTTTAAAAAACATGTTACCGTTTTGGGCAAACTGTAAAAATAAATTTACGCACATATTTTTTTTTTTTGCAGTTTTGTGAGATGTCACTAAATAAAGTCATGTCAGTATTTTTTGGTCAGCTGGCTGTGGCAATTACTATTTTCCTATATATACATTTTTTGTGGTTTATGAGACATTTGGGTAACAAACAAACAGATGCACACACACACTGGGTAAAATAATAGATGGAAAGACTGTCTGAGATATAAATAAAATACCTACTCTGGAAAATAAATAAAAACTATCTAGGTTTGAGGGGCAAAAGATTTAGAGTAAGGTGTTCTTTGAGTGCACTTGGAATAAATACGCCTCTGAATCAGAAAGACTTGCAGTGAGACGGTTTCCCACAGGACACAGACAAAGGGACAAAAACATCAAATTGAAGGTGGACAGGAAATCCCTGCTTAAAGCTTCTCACGTCCCGTTCAAACTTCAATGAAACCTTTTCATTTTAAAATATTTTACGGAAGCTTTTAGCTTAAAGATCCTTGAGGTATAAACATTTACCAAGACAACCCCATCTTTACACTAATACCTTTTTTTCATGTATTGTTTCTCTTTCACTCAGGCCTTAGTTGCCACAGCTTTGTCTTTTTTACAGTTTTGTTGCAGTGTTGCTTAGAGAAGAATAAGTGCTTTCTTCAAAGCCATGCTTGTTAGAGTAAAGGTGCTACGCTAAACAAAACATTTCATTTTCAGCTTCTGATTTTTCTGATATATTTTTTTATTGTGACCTTGGGATTTCCTGGAAAGTTCATTCTTGTAGCTTGAAATGCACCACTGACAAAAGGAGAATTCACAAGATCCTGTTTCTTGAATCTTATTGATATTCGATGACAAATGACGCTCTCGGGATCTGTTTGAAAACTTTTGAATAAAGCATGTCTGAAATATTCTTGTTTTCTATTTGACAGCGCCTTGACTTTTCTTTAAGTATTTGAAAAGCTGTCCAAATCTTTATTGACCCTCTAAAAAAAATAAGAAAAAGAAAAAAAAGGCAGCATTTGTTGCTGAGAAATAAGCATTTTCTTGTAAACGCACAAACCAAGCGGCCAGCTAAATGCCGACACATAGCCTTGATCAATACGATTTGACATCCATGTTGTCAGGGGTTGGGGAGAGCCCATCACAAGAGCTGCCTCGCCAACACAGATTAGGTCATGTGACTCGCAGACTTGTGGGCAATTTGTCATCACTAGAGTGACAAGGTCATAGGGGGATCGTGTGAGATTGCCTGCGTCTGGAATTATTGCACGTCACCTCATGAAAACATGAGCATTTCTGACAGGGAACAAACTACATTTGCATGCTTTTATTTTAAAACCATGAGCCCTAATTTGTGTGCATGATCTTTAGGATGTACCAGATGGACATTACTAAATAAGACATTGGTGCCAATTTAAACGAAAAATGTATGTAAAATAGAGCTTCGTACTGCACAAGACTGTTTTTGTCTGTCAGTATGTTTGGTTGTCTGTTTTTATGAACCACTGGACAGATTTTAGATTTAATTTACTGGATTTATATTTACAACTGATTAACTTTGAAGTCAACCCAAATCAAGATGGCTGCACTATCAGGTTGTCAACAAATATACCCAGGATGCAGACAGACACAAAAGGGTTCAAAAACGAAAAACATTACATTAAAGTGAAACAAAAGGACGGCAAGGTGGCAAAAAAACGTACATGTACGAGGGGGAACCAGAAAAAACATGCAGAGGTAGCAACACCAGCAAACTGAAGTAAAGGTGAGAAAAGACTGAATATACAAGGCTGAGGGTGAGTGAATGATTGGCAGAAGCAGCAATGATTGGAAGTGAATACAAGTGTGAGAGGTACAGTAGATGAGTTGAAAAACAGTAAAGAGCTGACTGAGGGAGAGATAAGGATGATGCAGGAAAATGCTGAGGAGCTGAAACGCCAGAGATAATTTAAAATAAACTAAAACACAGAACCAAATAAAAGGCAACCCTAAATGACAGAATAAGATGTTCACAGCCATATAAAAGAAAAATTAGCTATAATATGGTCAATTTTACAGAAACTGAGCCAGAATTAGGCGTTAAAACTGAGTTACTCTAAACACACTGAGAACTAATAATTGTATAAGATTTTTGTTTCAACTATTGGACTGCGCCACAACTGACTGACTCTAGCAATACAAAACACTATACTGCATTTAATCTGATGGTGCTGATTTATACTCTCTCTTTGAAAACCAAAGTCACTACTCTGCGACTAAATTGGGTAAATAAACACTTAGAAGTATATAGCTTGTTAAAAACTGCATCCCATATCAGTTCTTTGTGTGCTGACAGAACAGTAAGTTCTGAATCTCTCAAACTCGATGCTCACCAGTAGAGCGACTCCTCCTCCTCAATTAATTTTCGTGTTAGACATACTATGAGCATACTGACATAACATAAGTTTACATAAAAATAAAAACTGCAACAAATGACCGTGTAACAGCTTCTTAAAAGGTGTTGACCCATTTCACAGTAAAACATTTATCTACGCTGACTTCAAATTAAAAGAAAGTCTAAGACCATCATTAGGAGATGATTTAGAATGAGAAATTTCACAAACCACATCAAGCTTACTGTTGTTTCCATGACCCCATTTTAATACTGCTTCCTGTCCTTATACATCTACTTTCTACCTAGTAGCATTTTGATTACAGTGTTGAGGAAATTGAAAGTAATGCAAATGCATTTTTTTTAAGGATGAGGAAGCCACACTTTTCACCCCTACTGCTGCACTCCTTAGATTACTATTGTTGTTGTTGTTATTATTTATTTTGCATACAAAATGTGCCACTCTACATTACAATATGCCCCTTTTATGTTACATTTCATTTTGTGTGGATGTTTTAGACATTATTAACAAATTACAAGGGTTTCCAAAGAGTGTGTTAAGTGGGTCTTAATTTTCTTAATGAATATGCCTGAAATTATTACAAGACTGTTAGAATTTAAAACAGTCTGCTTTTAACTGTTGTGTACCTTAGACATATGAAGAGTTTCAGGACTCGTCACAGTGAGCAACAATCAAAAACCGGTGGACAAACTTCTTAAACAGGTGTGACATGGATTAACCATGACCTTTTTGTGTTTTTTGCTAGAGTTACAAGATCTAGCATTTGATGAATGAATGTATATCGGCTGAGTACTGACAGAGTTGTAGACGTTTTGGTCAAATCTTGACGTAATGCACAATCTCATGACACACTGGGAGATGTCACATTCAGACTGAGTGTTGTGAATGACTCAGGTAATACCACACTAAAGTTTAGATCAATATTTCTGTTACTGACTGAGTAATAGCCATTTGTTGTGTTTTTTTAAGTGTTGTATTACTAAATTAGTAAATAGGAGTGCATTCTCAATTAACGAACAAGTCCTTATTTAATGCCATCTTGATGCAAAAAAAAATGCCTACTCTTGAACTCCAGTGGTGGCCTAACAACCTGCAAGACGTCAGTCCCCTCTCATACCTCCGAACTCGTTTGTCCTCTTTACCTACTTGTCACGTACCAAACATCCTTGCAGTGAACACCTCTCCATGTGGTCAATTTTCTTTTTATCTCCCAGCTCACCAAGGGGAGGAAGTCATCATCCAAATTGTAATCGCTACTGGTCAGAAGCTGAAAACAACATAATGAAAAATCCTGGCAAGCTCAAAGCACCCCCTCTCTGGAACTTACTTTCTGTTTTCTTTAAGCTATGAAGCTCTGTCAGAATATAGCAGAGGACAATTTGTTCCCTTTTTAGTTGTTACTGCTAAGAAGCTGGGATAAAACTTTTTTTCAAAGCCCCTCATTTCGCCTCTGCTTTTCCTCTGGGATGAACTATGCTTTGTAGGTATTATGTGCCTGCAAACCATAATGACTGAGGAATAAAACTTGCCTTTTTAGAACAGTGAGTATAATTAAAGTTCATTTATGTCATGAAGCATTATTAAGTTTTGTCTTTGTGTCCCTATTGGAAATGTGATGATTTAAAAAGCCAAATTCAAACAACTGTAGACGGACATACAGTCCATAATGAAAGGCACATTCAAATGTCTTCTGACCATTTTTATTTAACCTTTAACCTTTTTTTATTTTCTTTTTCGGTAAAACCATTTCTGACTCCAACCTCACTATAATAAAATGTATGATTAGTTAACATTTTTGCAATCATTAAAAATACAGATTTATAGGTGTAAATTTGACCACATTGTAACTCATCTTTACCCAAAACCTTTCAGTATTTTAACTGTTGGAAACAACCATATTAGTCTGTTAGCAACATATATCCTAAACCATTTGACCAATTAGTCGTATGGTGTGGAAGATGATAATTATCACAATTGTCACACACACGCAATGTGCAATTTTCTTGCTTAAAACTTTGGCATTTCCTGGTGCTGTCAACTCGATATGCACTACTTCAAGGAAGAGCATCTCTTGCCAAGAGTGACTAACTGCGTTAAAATGCTTTAAGTGTATTATAGAAGCTGTTTCTTCCTTTCTACTTGTACCCATTATTTCATTTAGCTCTTCTTTTCATAATCTACAATTTTACAGGCTCTATTCAAGAAGCTGAATGCATTCTAATAGTCCGTAATCAAGCTCTTATGCTGCATCTTTACCATGTTATCTGGATGTGATTGTGAATAACAAAAAGTTATTGTTCATAATAAAAATAAGTACATAAATAGAAATGAGACTCAGATTTCCGTCACCAGTTGAAGCCACAAATTTACAAAAAGGACCATTTTTTTACATAATTTTTTTCTAAACCCCAATGAGAAAGTCAGAACATTTGGATTATCTCCAAGTTTCATTTTTAACAAACTAATCAGTGGATGAACATCTACAACTGATTGACTCTGAGTCAGATTGATCAAAGATAATCTTAGTTTAAAACTTTAGCATATCAGTACATTCCTTTAAATAATGCAAAGCCTTTAATTCATTTAGATATGACAAAGGAAACTTAGGCCTACCACATACACATTTTACCATAAACGTTTGAGATTTTAAATGTCAGCCAAAGCATTTCAGTGAAACTTCATGTAGTGATTTTAACCGAAGTCTGAAGTAGAAAAGGTCTCAGTGTTCTTTCAGTATTCCAGTCTGGACTTTTCCCAGTAAATAAGAAAGTCGTGCATGTTTTCAGAATGCTCTCTCTCAACATAAATTATTTTTGCAGCATGTTCTTTACAGCTCCAATCCCACAGGGTTCTGGGTACACATTTCAGTTGCGTCTAGCTTTGACTCAGTAGCTATTTTTGACACTTTTGACTTCACCATCAATGATTTCTCAGTGTTCACCTGTTCTAAAACTACTGTTTAGTTTAATGTGAGTTTACTCAAAAATGTATTCGGTTTCTTCCACAAAAAACAACACAATCACGGTTTACAGCAACACACCCATCAGTTTTATTCATTCTCAGATTTGCATACACACACACACACACACACACACACACACACACACACACACACACACACACACACACACACACACACA
>JAVKLF010000077.1:1534376-1551277 GCA_034783495.1 Millerichthys robustus | reverse complement strand
CAGACTTCAGGTAGTTCAGCAACAGCCAAATCTCTGCAAGTATGCTGATGCATTACTAGTTTATTTCATCAGGGATATATTTAAAAACAAAGGAAAACAAACAAACAAAAGAAAACAAAGCCCATCCAGCATGCCTGAGGATGTTTGACAATTGTAAAAGCTTCATCCATCTTCAAGACAAAGTATTGAACTCCGACGCCAGGGGAAATCGGCAAACACATTCGTTTTTGTCAAGCCAAACCACTGTGGACAGCAGAGGTACACTGTTTCTATTTATCGATGATTAAATTTTGATGAGGGTAAGAATATACATTTGTTTCTCTTTTTTCCCCAAAACAACAGTCAAATTTTAATCGATGGAGAGGTTTTAAACATCTAAAATTTTAAAACACAAGGTATCTGCAGGTTTTAGCAATTCAAATTTAAGATTTTAAGACATTTTTAATGCCACATTGAATGACATTTAAGACAACAAAAGTATAAATATAGGTGATGTTTGGGGGATCCTGTTGTGTTACAACCAAGCATCACGTGTTTCAATCAATGGAACACTTTGAATATAAAGATATTCTGAGCGCTCTGGTTCAGTAGCTGTATTGTACAAGTTATTATGGTAGAACTAAACAACAAAATGGGCTTTGTGATGCAATTTTCCCATTGCTACGACAGTTTACAACACTTTTGGTGATAGATGGACAAATTGGAAAGAATTCATATGGTTTCTATACACATTATTTTACCTATTTAAACAAATGACAGCTAATACTACATCAATGTTGGTTCAATAAAAAAAAGACTTGGTCATTTATGAGTTAAATCCGTTAAAATCTGTTTACCCAGAGGTTTATGTACTAAGTGTATGTGTTGTGAATAATTCAGTCACTACCATACCAAATATTAGTTTAATAATTGTAAACTGAGTGATAACTATTTGTTTTATGTAAGGTTACTTAGCTTGGGAACCATGGGGGTAAATCCAGTAGTTGAAGTTGTAGATGTAGGTCTTTTGATTACTTTATTTTTATTAAAATCAGGCCAGTGGTTGGTCAGATGTTCCGCTAACCCAGAACAATTAATGTGTACACAGAGTTACAGGTAAAAAAAACAAAACATTATTGCCCTTTTGCCTTTTCTGGCATTCAGTAATTTCAAAAATCTGATCAGCTTTTATTTTAATGAATACACACGTTGAAACGTGATTTTGGCACAAGGCCTGCACGCCACCAGCATTTTAAGCCGAATTGAAATGTTCATTTCAGCGATCCATGGTCATGAGAAAATGTCTGGACGTTCACTCTGACTGGTTTTGTTGAAGTCTTGCAGTTGTTTGCCATCTCAGAAAGTGTCGCTTTTCATACTTTCCAACAAACCATTCATGCCCCCAAGTCTCCTTGTTGGTGCAAGGAGTGGTGGCTTAATAAGCTTTGATTTGTGCTTCATTTTTTGCAGCAACACTTTTTCCACATTTTTGGGATTTCTGGAATGTATAGGGATGAGGGGATATAAATGTAAGACAGCAGCAGCCTAGAAATAGTAAAAAGGATATTTTTGGTTGTAAAGTTTGTTTCAGATTCTATTACGCATATTCCTGAAAGCAATCTGATAAGACACTTGCAGTTCTGTTCTGTTGGGTGCTATAGGTCTAGAGAAGTAATTGAGAACGGTGAACTTTGCCTAAGGGCATCTCAGCTGGAGTTGTTGATGAATGTTGGTGTTACTCACTTTCCCTGACATCCCCAACAAGTGGAAATTTACCAAAACATGATAAAAGCAATATGTCAAATTTTGTAAGCACTACATTTAAGAAATATTGTTTCACTAGACACTTCCTTAGAACAAAACACATTTTCTATTAATCTACGATTCTTTCTCAAGAACTACAGGGACTTGGGGGTTTTCAGTAGAAAATGAGATCATATATTTGTTTTTCTACCATGTGAAACAGTCGAGCTTTGTAAATTTTGTAGACTAGATTAGGAGCTAAATTTGTTCTTAAATATGGATAACTTTAAGTAACTTTAATAACTTTAAGAGTGCCCTGCAGGTTATCTTTGCAAATTTAGGGAAAGAAGAGAACATATTTGAATATCTCCTTTACACAGAGGTCCACAGAAACAGTACTTAAACCAGCAGTGCATTCAATTTTGAATATTTTTAACGATCGTTCAAAAGACAAATACAAAGACTTTTCCTGATTTTTACAGCTGGTATTTCAAGGTAAGAAAACATATTTGGAACAAGTGTAGAGTTCCTGTTAAATCTTAAATATACATTTAAATCTCTGTATCCGAATGGCTCAAAGCTGCAGAGAAATTATTTTACACAGAATTGCCAAGTGAGTAAGGCTTTCACATTTCTGTTGTCCATGGTGTCTGTCGCATCATTCTGTCTCTACTGTACATCTTCTCTGTAAAGAATTTGTTTGTTTCCATTTATCTCCACAGGTTGCAGTTCTACACCCACAATTCAACAATGACATCAAACAGGATGTAGACGATAAAAGCTGCCATACAGCATTAAAACCACTAAATGTGTTCACAGTGTAACCACTTGTGAATGTGTGCTGTAGGTAACAAGCTGGCTTACGCACACCATGGTTACATTTTATATATAGTCTTTAGTGTTTATATTGGTTTTTGATTCTTTAAAGACAGCAAACAGCATTTATTTGCTGCTCCAGTTATATGTTCTGTAAGTTTAGCAGCTTTGCAGGGAATGGTAAAAGTGAAGTAGGTTTCACAATTCACTCTCATGTTTACAACTTACATTTTAATCAATTATAAATTATTGTCTTTATGATGAACATTCAGATACATACATTCGTGGGTTTTTTTTTCTCTCCATTCAACAAGAAGAGACCAAAACACCAAGAATGATTTTTAAGGCTTCTTTACAACTAGATGACCCTGCTACATTCTACACGCCCTTTCCAAAAATGGCTGGATTGCTGCTCATTGGGGAAAAACTCCTTCAGTGTAAATGTAGTTAGAGCACCGCTAAGCTCATATTCACTAAAAGGGTTTTTGCTGCTATTTTCCACAGTCCAGAGATTCTTTTCTGGGCTCCTCCTGTTATGTATACACCAGCAGCACGTTTCTTCAACAATTCTACTACATGCACTCAAGACTGCTCAAGGCCCCACCCCGGCACCCTGTCTTGGACTATCAGGATGGAGCTACGCATGAGAAGAACACACCATGCTAGCAGTATTGCTACCATCATGAGGATTACGTCTGTGCTATGTTGTCTCCATGATCACAGTTATAGCCTGTAGGTATGCACAGGTCCCACATCTTAAATACACTGCCACCATACTCCATTTATGTTCCACTCAGAGCCTTGATACACTCCCACCATAATAACAAACCATTACATATTTGCTACAAGTGTTTTGTACACGCTCAAAACTCTCCAACTCAGGACAGCCTGTCAAACCCCATCATTTGCAATGGAGAGCCCACAGTGTTGTGTTTGTTCATTGTGGCTCATTTTTTATACACCATAGAAAAGTCTTCAGCCAGTCCCCTGCCCCCCAAACAGTTGAAATTGTATTGTAAGAATGTGGAAAAAGCTGTACTTGGCCTCAGAAGTGAAAGTCCTTAGAAACTTGAACACCAAAACAAAAAGCTATAAAAAAAAAAACTTGTACTTTTTCTTTTTTTTTTACTTTGTCTATACATGTCTCCAACACTTTTTCTCCAGAGTACCACTTTCGGCTGTGATTGGTGTGCTGTAGCTGAAACTCGAAGCAGCCTGTCAGGTATTACGAACTCTTCATTAGGCACAGCCCCTTCACAGCCGTACCCAGCACCATGTAATAGAATTTATAGAGTGGTAGTTGAATTAGGCTTTCTCCTCACATAGCTCCCAACTGAATGAGTGGGAAGATATACTGGGACCATCTAAAGCCATCGACTGCGTGCTGTAAATTGATTTCAGGCTGTTTAAATTAGACAGTGTGATGAGGAGCGGATATTTGGTTTGGAATTTTAAGTTGGGAAACTCATCTGAAGTGTCACATCCAATTTGCATAAGGCTAGGTAAATGGACCAAAATCATTTTTGACAGGTAGCATCTACTGCGACATTGCATACTATTGTACTTCATCTTCATGTCAACTGAAATTTGACTTGGGCTTACAAAACTAATTTGTTCTTTTTTTTTAGATTGTAGATTCTATAGGTTGCAAGCTTCCAGGTGAAGCATTGGACTCAACTTCTCCCTGCTCATATAAGTCAGAAACATCACTGCTTGAAGCACAGTTTATGGTTGGACTTTATAACATTCGGTATTGTGTGACAGAGGACACTTATTATGCTTTATAAAGGGGATTTATCTTACTTCACAGGAGTCCCAATGCAACTTTGTTGTGCATCCAAGAGGGGCTTTAGAGTTACAAAGCAAAAATTTGCAGCTTAGGGTTATTTTCTCTTGCGGACAATACCATTTTTAAACTACCAGAAAACAAACTGTTTGTAGAGCAGCATTTTGTCCACAGTACAGGCAGCTGGCTTACACCAAATATTCCACAGACACCTCACAACATTAAGAGCTAAAATAGAGATTTAAACAAAGAGTGGTAAAAGCAGTTTAGCAATATACCATAGGAAATATTGTTTTTTTAACTTTAAGCTGTCTTTTGAGATTTTACTAATGTGTACACTGACATTGCAATAATGATACATTTCTAGACAGCATGATATTATAAAACACTGTGGTCAAGTAATTTAAATCCTTTCTATTACCAGTTTCAGAAAATACCTTTCGAATGAATAAACTTAGCAAAATGTCCTATCAAAATTATAAAAGGTCAAACAAGAGTAATGTGAGACAAAGGTATTTGCAGAATGTTTTTGATTAAATTAAAAATTTACTGGAGGGACAAGGATAATTTCTTCTCTTTATTTAGCAGCTACATTCTAAAGTTAGCATGACATATACACTGAGATCCTCTGGGATGAAAGGAGCACCATGTTTTATAGCATTTTTTTTCCCAAGACTTTTTTGGAAATTTTTGAACGTAAATATATTTATGGTTTTCAATCCAAAAAAGAGCTGAAGAATTTGTTTGCATATTTTGGGTAAGTACTGGATTTGTCATTTACATGAGTGGGAAAAAAAAAACAAAACAAACTATGTTACTTGGAGTAAACTAGGATGTCCATTGTTCATCCTCACCAAATAGGGCTAACAGATCGTCCAAGGTCATGCAATGTGTGTTTGTTCAAAATATTTTCAACACGTCAATAAAACATGTGTAACTTTGGTATTTTCTAAACAAAGATGCCATTTTGTAACTGGCATGAAAAGTGGCATGTAACATGTAAGGGATTTCCTTCAAGGAATGCTAGGCTTTTCATTTATTGGCAGAATAATCCGAATTTTGAAATCCAAAATTCATTGTACAACCATTGACAGCTTAAAATTTCTAGAAGGCAATAGTTGACTCAAAACTATTCACTTCTGTTTAGTATTCAGAGCATAGCTCAAAGCATGTGCCAATATTAAGTAGATAGATCTCAACACTTTCACGGCATGATCCCAAAGACTGATAATTATCCACAGAGAATCATTGAACTGTGTGACACTATAATAAGGTCCTCTATAATATTTTATAACTCGAGATAAATGAAAGTTGTATTATATTTTACGGTCAAAGTCTTTATTTGAAGTCATGTATGCCACCTTTCAAAAAAAGGAAGGCCAAAGTCTATCAGGTCCATTATTAAAATACAGACTGCTTCCGTCTCCTAATAGCACCCTCACACATCTTTCACTAGCAAAGCATATAAATGTGTATTAAGCTTGGCACTGGGTCTGGAAGAATTAGTTTCATTTGCATTATTCATCGACCCGGCAGCCAGACACATCTATCAAGGCTTGGGTGACTTGCTGTTGTAGAATTTATAAATATTACTTGTTAAGATACGCACAGCGTATTTATTGAAGCAATTTGCTGCTTGAGTATTTTGTGGATCGGCCACAACAGTGTATACACACCCGGGACCTGGGTCTGCAAATAACAACCTGATGGCATAATAATTGGTTGATTTCTGAACAGCTGAAGTTTGCTTGTGGTAAGACAAAAAAGCTTAGTCTATTAAATAAAAGCTAACTCGGCTCAATCCAAGAGTGGAGAATAAAGATTTATGATGCATGGCATTTGACCAATAGATGAATCATATACTATATCATGTGCAGCAAACATGGCTCATCGATATGATGTTGTTAATGTTCCAATAAGCCAATCCCTTGACATTGATTACTGTCAGACTAATTAAGCAAACTGTTTATACAATGAGGTTCGTGAAAAATAAACGACAAAAGATTGATGGTAAATTAAAGCCACCGCCAGACTGTATAATCAGATATATAAACAATATTACGTGAGATCAAATTTATGAAACGTAATCATTTATACGCTGGTACCAGACAAACAACAGTTGGAAAATTTAAATAAGCCAAGCCCTTAGGACTGCAGTGTAATCTTTCTTGGCTAACTTACATAAACATCTTTCTTGAATGACACAGCTAACCCTAACCCTAAAGATCAAACGAGTGAGTAGTAAAGCATTTCAACAATAAAGAAGCATAAAATGTCAATGTTGCAAATTATACCTCATAAGTGTACTTTAACAAATTTAGTTGACATAAAACCAAGCCAGCAGTATTTTCAAGTTGTTACATGTTTTCTAACGCTCGACATCAAGAAGTATCAGTAGAGGATTGGTCATGATCAGAAGGAATCTAGATGTGCATATGCTGTATAAGTTTAGTATACTTTGTACCACAGTACTGCACTGACAACTGGTTTTACTATGCTCCATTTGTACCGACAAGTGGAACCTTCAGATTTTTAAGTTGGAACAATTTAAATGACATTTGAAGTTGAAGTTCTAACTCTGAAAGTCAAAATGTTCTTACTAAACAAAACAACAAAATACAAAATGGCTGCTATGAACATAAAATGCAATAACAATTGTTGTACATATTGTTTTGTTTTTTTGTTGTTTTTTGCACTTTTATAGTTTGTATCCTGAATTGAATCAGCACACAGTACTCTGCAGCCTTCTCCTGAACATATTACTATCATGTTTGGCTGCATAATGTGTGTTAAAATATATTGTTATTTATTTGCATTACTAATTCTAAGTTAACTGAATGCAACAATAAGCACATCCCATGGGTTTCTGACCTAAAATGGGAGCACTGTTGGAAGGCAGAGCTCTAGGAATGACATCACTCCTGAGGCAATTGGAAAGCAGCAGCTGCATGTTATCTGTGGGCTTCAGAGATGACTGGCTTTATGACATGTAGCACTATCTGACATGTTTGTGGGCCTGAATTTTCGATCAGAATGAACAGCGAGGTAATTTCTATTATGAAGTAAATGCAGTCAACACAACGTCAATACAAGTATGTTCCTGTCTGTTGAATGGTCCATTTTTTGCCACTTATGCATGATCACGTACTAAAGCAGTCATATAAAAGGATATCAATTACTTAATTTGACACAAATATTCTCAAGGTGGTAAAGAGACATAGCCTTTATTGATATCTGGATTCTTTTACAAAACTGTGTTGTATAAGTTGTTTAAATATCACAATACAATGTACCAATACTTGCAGTTCATGACATAAAAAAATATTCATCAATTGCTTTTTCAGAACTGGATACACCCATACGTTAGTATTTAATTACCTGTTTTGGAATCATTTCCAAGCACATGAAGCTGCCAGCATAGATGCTGCATTCCCAACACTAGGCACCGAAAGGAAAAGGCAGTGATAAAAACCAGTGCCAAACTTGGAGGCAGTGTTTAAATGAATAAAAATACCAAAAATACAAAAACAAAGAAAAGACTGCACAATGAAATCCAGGAAAAAAAATGGCCCACCACTTCAAAAAGCAGCATCAAACTTTTCTATAAACATTCAATGTAACCTGCAGACTCTCTCCTGCAAAAAAACAACAGTAAGTGTAAAAGAGAATTGTTCTACGGCAGCGAAACGGTAGCAATGTTCATGTGCATTTGTTGAAAAGGTGGTAGTGTGCCTGAAATCAAAAGTTGCATGCAGCTTGTTCAGCAGACAGTTACATGTGGCTCACGAGACAATTATAAGTGAGTAACAGACCAAAGACGGTGAATGTGTTGACTAATGTACCTGAACGGCAGACCATCAGCAAGAACTATATTGAGTAAAATATACGCATGACTCGTATGCACTGCTGCACAGATGCAGTCAACTGTGTTTGCACACATTTTTCTTCTTGCTGATGGAACCAAATATGTGTCAATAGGATTGCAGCTGTATTTATAGAACAAATTCAAACTGCAACAGTGTCGGCTTTTAAAACTGGTCCTTGCTGGGCACTGCTACCACTTTGTTATCACTTGAAAGTCCATGAACACTGGAGGCATTTGAAGTGAGATAACCAAGTGGGGTGAACAGATCCCATTTGTCACATGTGATCATTGCAGACAGCGATGACATCTTTTATATATTATTATATATTTATGTACTTACTTACTATATACTGTATACTTTGTTGATTCCCAGTCCCTGCATTTTTTTCCCCATTGCACATGTGAGCACACATGATTAGCAGAGTACAAGTAAAATGATTTTTTCCCCCAAGAAATAAACAGTAAACTGTGAATCATTTTAACAACCTTTGCAGTAATGGCATCAAGGTTTAATTCTATCACATAAATAAGTTTGTTGGTAGATAAGGCCACTAAAGTGTCATAAAAGCCGAACCAGTTCTTTGCTCATCTCTATAGCCTCTATCAGCCGATCTGCTAATGGTAGCAGTAACTCAAACAGCTTCATCACAAAATGTCTTTGCATGTTAACAACATGCTCATAATACATATGTAATGAAAATGTAATGTACAACAAGAAAAACAAGGAGAAATTTGCAACAGAAAAAAATGAAAATATGTCGCTCTCTTCCAAAGATTTTTGTCCCTGCCTGCCATTCTGAAAGTGACACAGCTGATACTGTCGATGCAAGTAGGATATATACAACGGATGAACTGATTTACTGATTACGCAGAGAGTTTGATGGTTCGGCTGAATACTAGATTACTAAAAATATTTGACAGCTGCAGCCTTTTCTGACTGTAGATCTAGCTTAAAAAAAAGGAGAAAGCCCACGTGAAATGCCTGGTTGAGTTTTTAAACTTTACATTGCTCATACTGCTGAAGATAAAACATGAACCTTTAATGTTACTAGTGCTGGAAATCACTACACAGAGAATGCCGAAGAAAATTACAAAAGTGCCAACCACCATCTAACACTCACTTTTTATCGTTGTCATATTACTTTTTCAGAATGTCATATTCATGGGGAAAAAAACAGTTTTCAAGCCATGCAGACGGAAAATAACTGATTTTTTAACAAACTGGCTGCATGCAAACTGGTCACAAATATTCAGATTTCAGTGAGACTGCAATCAAACATTTGTTTATTTTCTCACAATTTAAAGTTGCCACCTACTCTTTAACAGTTACAGCCAAGAGAAATGCTAGCTTTATATTTTAAGCTGCATACAGGAAACCCCCACTAATGTTGGCTTAGCTTTTTAAAAAAAAAATACTCTTAAACCATGAGAAACATTGCCAATAATAGTTGGTTTGATTTCAGTTGAGTTGAAAGCTTATAGAATGGATGTGGATTATCAGCCAGGTTTTTTTCCCCCCACACCAATAAATCAAGATATAATCAGTGAATTTCAGAAAAATCAATGGCACAGCTTCTTGTCCATAATGGATAGAAAGACGGAGGTAAACTTTCTCAAAAAAGAACCAAAAATACCTTATTGCTTGTTTTGAAACAATCAAACTTTCCTCAGAAAATTGAACTACACACAATGTCACTCAAAGCAGATTTCAAATTTGTACAAGCACAATGGAGACTATCCTGATGCATTCCTACTAGGAAGGAAGTAAATCCAGTTTAGGATGGGATGTTGCTTTCTGAAATGGAAATCAAAGCCAACTGACTTGCCAAGAAGGCCAACCAGCAGAAGCAAGGACAACACTCAACCTGACTATGCACCGTCTGAACTGCTGCCATCAGGCAAATGGGTCAGGATAATGACAGAACAGATGGGAAAACGCATTAATCCAGAGGTGCAGCCTGTATGACAGGCACACGTCTTAGAATTTTAATTTTTTTTAATAGAAAAAAGTATATCGCCTTTTGCTTTTCTGAAACTATTTAATAAACATTTTGTGATTCTACTTTAAGTTCCAAAGCAAATTGCTACAAGGACAGAAACAAGTCACTTCTTCATTTGGGATTTTAATTGTTCTTTTCTTTAAGAGATCCTAACAGCTGTTGCATTCTAACAGTCACTTTTAGCTCAAAATTATAATTCACCTCAAGACAGACTGTCGGAGAGTCTCCACATTAGTAGAAAGAACAATAGTGTAAAGAGGGAGGTGGGATGCTAATGAGTTCTGGATCAGTAACCACATAAACAACACCCTTAACAGATGGGCGCCAACAAGTACCAGCTGCAGGGGCAGTGGAGTGAAGAGGAGACATGTTGTTAGATAGGACTAAATAAAAACCACTTCCATTGGGTTTGGTGTTGCAGGGGACAGTAGCAGCGCTGACACCCTCTAAGGGAAGCTAACCTGTGGCCGCTGAGGCAGGGCGGCAGGTGGAACCAAAACGTCGGCAGACAATGTTGTGCCCTCTCGAGGGCGGCAGCTCCACTTTGATCCGATGCATGATTCATCACTGGCTGACTTGACCAAGGACAGACAAGGAGGTTCCATACGAAAACTTTTCAGCACATTCTTTTCAAAGTCTGGACTTTATTTGTACACAACCTAAAACTTGAGGGTTCGTGACAATTTCCCAAATAGATGGTTCAGGGTCGTCAAAATCGTCCTGACTACAAACACAAGGACGAGTTTTGTGGTCGGTTGTAAATGTACTTGCATCACAATTCTCAGGGTTTGGTTTCAGATTTTATGACATCATTGGGGGATTAGATGAATGAGCAAGAAGGCAGGTTATTTAAAATAAACAGTCATTAAAAATAATACCAATTGACTTTCAAACACCTTAAAAACAAATCTGGAGCATCACATTTTCCTGATACATAGCCGGTTTATTCTGTGCCTATGCTAGGCTGGACAGTGAAGCATTTGGATGAAAATAAAATCAAGTTAAGTGTCTCTTCATGAAAAGGTGTTTGCACAGCATGTGTGCTGCTTATATAACTGTGGCAGAACTTTTAGATATTGCTGTTGTGACCCTGTAGGCTATAACCATTTCTTAGTTCTTATCACCTGACTTTAAAAACTAAACAAAAAAAGCATTTTATTTCTAAATAATTTGAAAGAATGAGAGAAGAAATTTTAGGTTGTTTTGCATTTTGTTATGTTTACTGTTGGCTTTTATGTCCTATGAACCGAACACGTTCATGACATGCATTTCTGTGCACATATGTTGAGGCCAGGTCCAAAGAGGTTAATTTGTAAACTCTTGTTGTACACGTTTAAATTGATGTGGTTTATACTGAGTGCTGTCTATAAGAGTGTGATATCATGTAATTTTCTCTGCCTAGACTTGTGATTTTTATTTTATTTTTTGGTGTGCACATTTGTTTTAGAAATATTTCATAAACTACCAGTAAGACTAGGCATCAGGGGTTTCATAAAGTAAGACAAAAAAACAAAGACAACTCAATTATCACAGCTGAAAAGATAAAAATCAAAGCAAGGCCACAATTGAAAAAATAAATCATTACTACAAACTCTCAAATAAATCATGATAGGAAAATCCACAGAGGGATTATTCTTTTCTTAGAAGTTGAATTCAGTAATCCAAGACACAAGAAATAGGCCTGACCAAACCTGTTCAGAGCATCCTGGATTAAAAGGATTCACAAATGCTGAGCCAGGTCAAGGAGGCGCAACTAACTAAACTGTAAATGGACCACACTCCTACACTGAATAGCAGATTGGGGGCAATGAGAAGGGTTTAGTGCTTTGTCCAAGAGTCCTTGGACAAAGCACACTGCAGAAACCAGAGATCAAACACCCAATCCTTCAGTTGGAAGACAACACCCCCTACGACTGGGCTACAAGTTAATTGCTCAAGTCTTTTGTCTTTAACTGTAATGACAAACTTGGATCAATAAAAGTCAGTTTTTAAAAAATGTGTTTTTAAATAACATTTAGGTAAATTAGGAAATTTACTTATCAGGTCTGAGTCAAGACATGGTATTTTAAGGTCATCTATTTTAAAAACATAAATACGTAAGACTGACTAAGGTATTGAGGGAAATTTTAAGGTACATGGACAAAAAGCAATCAAAGAAAAATTAAGACAGGAATGAAATATTTCCTGATTGTCACATTGCTGCCTATAAATGCATGCCCAGTGTTTCTGTGGTGTTTTAAAGTGGACAAGGGTTGCAGGTTCCACCTTTTATGTCTTATTTTCAAACATGCCAATTTTTTAGACAGATTTTACCTGAATAGTGGCTTGATTACTTCCAGTACCTTCCCCCTTTTTTGCCCTTTTTCTGAAATTTCTACTACAAAATGGCACCACTGAATAAAAGCCCAAGGTCGGTGATCTCACAGGTATAACTTTAAAGCTTTAATGCAGCAATTGCAAATTGCAAATTCCATATCTTAATGGAAGACGTGCAATGACAGACAAACTAGAGGCTTTAGGGTGAATAATTATCCACCGACACAGTGTGAGGGGTTTGGTTTAAGGGCCTTTCAACAGCAATAACCTTTTGCTCATCAAACACAGCAAAGTTTTGACGCTTTGACATGGAATTTTCTCTAATTACCAAGGCTCAGCAAAGAGACAAGCATGACTCGTATCATTTTAGCTATCAATCTTCCACTGTCAGAATGCATGCCATGAGGTCACATCACTCTGTCTCATCTGTTAAGGGCAGTGCACATGGTAAGAATATGTATTGACAGTTTTCCCTGATGATTTGATAAATAATTATTTCAACAACATACAGTAAATGACATTGATAAGGTTGAATTGGAGCCTTAGGCACTGCCACTTCCTATTTACTTTTCAATTAAAAATGACATTCAGAATGACATGCCCTCGCATGCTTGGATGTACTTTGGCTTTACAACACATCCAATAAGTTAAGGCACCCCTGACAATAAGTGAAACTTTACCCTTGTGTCTCTTAATTCTAGACTTGGGAAATCTGCCAAAGGCACAAACCCGACTTATCAGATAATTCAGGACTCTTAACTCCCACCATCAAAAGTGCCTTACTATCACCTTTACTCATCAACTCATGTTCCAGTAGGAAACACTATCTGATATCTAGTTAAGTCATAAAGGATGCATATCAACTCAATTTGGTATCGACTGTTCTGGCAATTAGGTGTAATTTAATTTAGCCCATCACCCCTTCCCCCTCCTTCTCCCTGCTTCCTTCTTGCTCTCATTGCTAAAAGACCCAGAGGAAATCAAGTGGGCGTCTCCTGCGGAATGTGTAATTTCTTTGAATATTTATTCCCCATAACCACTCAGACTTTAGAGAACAGAGCCTTATTTTGGGGAGGATTGCTGAGAAAGCATTCGATTTCTCGAGAAACCGGGATGAGCACACGCTGTCAGCAAAAGTTTGTTGGCAACAGGCAGGTGTCTGACCCAGAAATGAACTTGTAGAACAAATTGACAGAATAAATCAGCCAATAAATATCTGAAGAAGAAAAGTTCTTTTATATATATATATATTTTTTAAAGATGACCTGCATCTTACCTTTGATGAAAAAGAAAACTCTTCACAGTAGTGCACCGATCACTGATATACTGTATCATCATGCAACTTTTCCATAACTTGAGCACATTTTTATTCAAGTATAAATATGTAATATATAAGTGTTGGAAATTTTTAAAACTCATTTTTACATTGGGAAATGAACACAAGCACCTGGACATATTCAGACGCCATTTTTATCAAAAAGTTGACCACAGTAGGTTTTCAGTAGAAAAACTAATGCATGCAGTAGTTGAAATTTCTCACAGAAAAACAACAATTCAGCTAACAAAAGAAATTATCCCATTTTTTGTGCAGCACTTTAACTGTGCAGTCATTTGTGCTGATATCAGAAAGAGACTTTCACATGTACGAACCGCTCTTTTGCGTAAGCACAGCCCGAAGCCCATTTCCATCATTACCTCTGAGTTCTCGCAGCCATCGAGTTCTGCTCTGTTCTTTTCACATTGCTGACATTTTTTGAATAAGTGAGTCAAAGAGCCTGTAGTCAACTCTCACAGTAAGTAGTCATAAAGTACCGTCAACGCCTGAATCAGTCGGATTGTACCCGTCAATCTAAACTCAGCTGGCAAAGATGAAGTAAATGGTAAGCATCAAGAACTTTTGACTGACTTTGAATGTATATGATGTGGTGCTATGATCTTTTGACATTTTACATAATTCCTGCTCCTGTCTAATAGTTCAGAATGAGGGGCATGTAAACAAGGGGATTTCTTGAACCATTTAAAGTCTTACTCTCACTTTAGAAAGACTTAACCCCAAAAGCGCCCCCTTAAATCCAATTCTTAAGGTATGTGTAGTGTTACAACTAACTTGTACTCTCCCAATGTTCCTCTGTCTTTCTGGGATATCTAAGAAAAACAGCTCATGACTCACCAAAACTGTTGGATGGACAACAGCTTCTCATTTATTCAAGAACCTCAGAAACCAACAAATCAGAATAAGATCTGGCATATACACAAACTAAACTACTTATAATGTCACAGTGTATTTGCATTTTTTAAATATTTGATTAGCTGTACATAAATAATCAACCAAAATGTTTTTGAAAGCAAGAAATGATCAGTAAATTGTAAACAACTGGACCAATCATCTCATTATCATCTTTTGTAAATTTTGAAATCAAGTCTCAATCAAAACATGTAATCAAGTGTCCTTCAAATGGACCATCATTAAGAATATGTGCACAAATTTTGTTCACCCCTTTTAGCCCCTCTTGAAAAATGTTTATTAAATTCTACACCTAGAATCGGAACATGGGTGCTGTGAAGTCGTGTAACAGTTGGTGATGATCAGACACTCACCCATCCTCTGATATTTGAAAGCTGCCATATTCCCTGCAAGGGAACTTGGTAAGATGATTGCCCTGGCATCACCAGACTCTCACTGCTACTTTAGCCCATAAGGCTTCAAAGAGCAGCAAGGCATGGAGAGAGGCTGTCTAAGAGTACAAAGTACTTGAGCCTTGTTTCTCCATAGCACTTAACCACATTGTTATTAGCATGCCTGGTACTGTGGAACCCACTCATCATTTTAGACATCCTTAACAAGAAAGATGAGGAATCTCAATGTGTGTGTGTTTGACCTTGTGCAAACTTTCTTGAATATATGAAAAAAGGGAAAAAAATGACATTTTCTCTCTACCTATTTGATATGTCATTTAGCAGTGTGGGATGCTGGGATATTTGAGTCATGACATTTTAGCTCACACTGAAGAGAATCATAAACAAGTGTGATGTGGTCAGGATATTAGTCAGATCCTTAAGTCTGAGGCCATTGCTCTTCACTAGAAAAAGGTGACATGCTCAAATCAAATCAGATTTCACACACAAGCACTAAAACTGCTTTCTATTTTGCATAATAAGAGTTTTCTGTGATGGAGTTGCGACCTGTCCAGGGTGTACCCCGCCCCTCACACTGTGACTGCTGGACATGGACACCAGTGACCCCCTTGACCCTTAAAGGAGGAAGCAGGAAACAGATAATGGATGGATGGTTAATAGATGGATGGATTGATAGTAAGAGTTTTCATATATCTATTAAAGTTTAGGTAGTTTTTTTTTTTTTTTAATCAGCATTTATCCTGTTCATTTTTTCTTTTTACACATGCCACATTAGAAGGCCAGTTCCGGAAACTTGCTGCAGAAATTCCCTCCTGGCTCGGTAATGCCTGTGTCTCTAACAAGAGAAGCTGAAGTGTGTTGATCAGTAAATAAGTGTCTGATCCTTTTTTTTATACCAGAACCTGAGTGAATAAGCAAAACCTCTCAGAGTAACCTCGTTGGTAAAGTTATTCTTTACACTCACTGTTGGATTGTAACACTTTAATACTTTAAAAGTGTGCCATTTCTACTCTGCAAATGCGCACAACACATCTGAAAATGAAACATCAAAGCTTTCACGGAATAGAAGCAACTATATAAATTACTTCTCTAAACAAGTGTGACTTGTCTTTTTAATAAAAGAGGCATTGTACTAAAACAGTTTTCTGTGATATTAAAAGGGGAAAAAAGCGTGTTGTTTGCGATTAGGATCTGCTGATAGGTTCAAAGATTTCCATCTCTCTGAACTCCTCAGCAGTTGTTGTGGTGAAATTATCCAGCTACTTTCACATGAGAATTTTTTCCTTTCTACCCCCAACTTTGATGTTGATGGCAGTTAATTAGTGTGACACATCAGGAAAAGTTGTTAAATGGGAATCAGCTGGAGTTTTTTTCTTCCCTCACTCACTTCTTTCTTTTTTTTTTTTTGTCTTTCCAGCTTTGTCTTTGTAGTGGCCATATTGTTTTATGACCAGAATGTGAGATATGCTCCTGCCTTGCAGCACTTTTTAGAGAAGCAGCCATTAGATGAACAGTTAGAGTCCATTTTTCATTTATGAGACAGCAGTTATTTTGACAAGGAAAACAATTTAGGCGTAGCCTGGATTTTTTCCCCCCACAGTATTTCAGAAAAAGTATAGACTCAGAAAACAGTTAGCAGTTATTACTATTGCAATTATTCCTGGAAAAAAAAATTGAAGTTGGCTTATTCTATTTGACTTTATTTGTTTAAACACTTATTTGAAACACTTGTTACAGTATGAACTTCCTGGGAAAAAAA
>JAVKLF010000077.1:1423120-1443180 GCA_034783495.1 Millerichthys robustus | reverse complement strand
TTATTGCTGCTAAAGGAGGTTTTATGGAGTTTGTCACACATAGTTTAATCTTTTTTTGTTTGCTTTTGTGTAATAAAATTCAAGACCGTGGAAGCAGTTTTTTCATACAATGGAGGTTTTCTAAAGTTTAAAACCAGGTCAAAAAACTAAAGAAGTTCATTTTATTATGTCCTGATCTGTAAAACACTAAAATGAATCAAGGTGGACTTTCCTTTTCATATAATTTAGAATTAAAAGGGCTTCAGACAGTTAAAGAAAGAAATAAAATAGACATATGTTGATATTACGTTTTATGTGGGAGACATGAGGATTTGGAAATATTTAGATCCCCAAAACATCATCTAATGTTTAAAATAAAACCTACAAATATTCTTCTGTTGAACGTTACACAGAATATTTTATTATTTCAAGAAAATAAATTGCAGGAGCAGTAAGATTTAGATGCACTGAGGCACAAAACTGAACTCTTTCTGGTAAAGAAAAAATACGTTTAGTTTAATGTTCAACTTCAATCTAAGCCTTTAGATTTGATAAAGGGAGAGTGTTGCATCACTCTTCAGTTCTGTTTGTTTCAAACTCATCGTTCACCTCTTCTTACACTAGTCTGACTCTGTTTTCATGCGTGAGGCCTACACACACTCTCAGGTACAGAGGATATCATAAGTAGCTGACGTCAATAATGCTGTAAGAGCTCTGAGAGCTCCTCCACAGAAAGCGTTTTGTTTTTTTAACAAGCACACCCACACTCTGCCAAGTCCAGCCTTGCCATTGTCCAAACACAAGCAAACTGTCACTCACTGCGCTCCGCTACGAGGACACGGCAGAAAAACAATCGTTTTCCCCTCGAGACGAGTCCATTCGGCGCGGTTAAGGCCTGTGCCAAACTTCATCCTTTTTAGTGAGGCCCTATCTCATGAGCTGAAATCAAATAACACTGTTGGATTCTGGAATTGTCTCTTTCTTTCTTGTCAATGCTATTCAGTGCTGTTTCCAATGGCCGCATTAGTATGTCTCTCTCTCTTTCTCTCTCTCACGAGTGAGAAAATTAGTTTTTCTACCTCCCACCATTTCATTATCTGAGCGATCTCCCAGTGCACACTCTAATTCCTTTAGCAAAGGCCCCCGATTTCTGCAGACTCCTCGTTCAAAGCCACAGAGATGGAACCGGAATGGGGACAGGATGCAGAAAACGGTGAAAAGATGTCTGAAGCAAAAAGACAGCAAACCAGTGGAATTTGAGAGGAAATCAGAAGGTTGGCGATGCATATACAAATGTATGTGGATGCACCGCAGACCCTCAAAGATGCACGCCTCTCACTAGCAAGCCTTATCTCCGTCCTTCAAGCTACCACACTTGGAAACACACGCAGTACCTCTAAAGAGACACATTTACCAATCACAATGCAGTCTAATTGTAAACCGAACTAAGAAAACACATTTTCTCTTTGAAGATAACTCGGCTGAAGCTACGGGGCAAATAACACGCTCAACATAGCATGAAGAGGTTCCAAAGAAAGCCAACCGTCGGTGGAGGAGAGCTTACAGGTTACAAAAAAACATTTACAAGGCAGGAATTGCTGCCGTTGACATCAGGAGTGACATTTAATTTGATTAAGCTTAAGATAAACAGCTGACGAAAGGTGCTTTGTTGTAACTTTACTCATAAAGTAACAATAACTACAATAAAACAAACAACTAGTTCAGTAAACTTAAACAAAACCTACACAATTTTATGACTTTTGAATCAGGATGAGCCAATTATATTCTTGTACTTTAATATCTCTTGGTTTGATCAGCGTATTATTTGGGGGCTAATTCAATTTATTTTCTAAGGCGTATTCTGAATCATTTTAATTTGGAGGGTCAAACTAGTTTTATTCTTTGTTAATCTCTTTCTTTTAATAGGAAACACGAGAATTGAATTGACACTTTCTGTGAAACAGAATTTAACCTCATTCTACGAAGAAGAACTTTTAGTTATTCGTCAGTCTTGTTGAATGGATTCAAAACCTATCTAACAGAAAGAACAGGGCGTTTGGTCATGAACCTAGCAGAAGACACTTTTGTTCACTCAACACGTAAACAAAGAATATGCGCTTGCCTTCTGTGGAGGAGCTTTTACAGCATCATTGCTTTAAATTTAGCTGATGCATCAGTTTCATTTAAAGCAACAGTGAAAAAGTTTAGTCTGTTCTAAAAAAGCATGTTGATCTAACTTACATACTGTATATTTGTCTGATCTAAATAAAAAAAAACAATAATAAAGATTTAAACAGTTATTTAATTAAAATAGTATAGTTGTTTTGCAGGCACAGATAATAAAACATCAGCTGCGTTGCAGGAAAACAAAATGCTTCAACCTTGGCCTTTCACTGACTAGTTGTAAGCTCTTCAATCCAGACAGTACTAAAGTCATGCAGGTAAAATATTAACTGTTTAAAGCATTTTCACGGAACCTCACCTTAAGAGACCTGGACGATCCCTGCTAGCATTGTTTTGTCCCTTTTTGTTTGGCATACAAACAAATACCATGTAGAATATTTACCAAGCAGGGCATCATTAAAATACATTTTTAAAACAGTATAGATTGTATTTCTTTGTTTTAAACATTTTAACCCAAACTAGGCAGTAAATGATTTGATAATTTAGAACTGAGTTTTGATAGTTTTAGTTGAGCTCTAATAAACACTGCGGTAAACTTACAGCCTACAAGCTGACAAAAGAAAGACCTCCTAAAGCAGGAGAGCAACACTCAGTTTGGTTCTAGTAGAGTAATGGGCTAAACAACAATATTCTATCAGATATGTATATTTATCCATGCCTTCAAAACAATATTGCCTTATGAAGTGCTCAGTATTTATTTCAGTGACTGACTTGAGGCGTGGTAGGACAGCCCTCTGAGCACACAGACTTACAGTGACGCACTCTGCCTGGACCGGGCCGACTTAAATGACTTGGCACTCTAAAGGAAGCCATACATCAACCTTCTATTCTTTTTTCCTTCCTTTTTTTTCCCCTTTTGCTTTTGGCCAGGCATCACCGGCCTCGGCTGGGGAGTCAGTAATGCTACGGTTGCCATTTATCAAACGACAGGGTTACTGCGGCTCTGGATCAGCGGGTGCAGCCGCCATAAACAAACAAACAAAACGGGAAGCCTGATAAATACAACCAGGCTGCCCGACGGGAACTGAAAAAGGAGGGCAGGTTAAACAAGGAGTGGTGGAGAAGCAGTGTGTGTGTGTGTGGGGGGGATTAGACAAAATACTGAAAAAAGCAACTCTTTATCTCAGTAAAATCTTTACATATAGTCATTGATAGCTCTTTTAAAGCTTTGATCGCTCGGAACAGAACACACATCAACTTATCCTCGCTAATACCTTTTTTTTTTTTTTCGCCGTACATACCGTAACAACAGTTTAAGGAACTGAAAACAGCATTGTGCATATGAAAAGATAGCTCCCAGGATAATTGCAATCCATTTTGCATGAAGGATTTCCATCTCTATATTAACTTCATTATCCACCATTCAGCTTGGACTGATGCTAACGGCAGAATAGCAAAAGACTTCATTACTTCCAACAGGGGCTGTATATCTAAAAGAGAATTAGCTACACGGGAGGTAAAGCTGCTTTCTGTCACAGAATGAAAGGAATATATGCAGTGTTATATTTAGCATCGTTTAAAGGCAACTTTTACAGGTCTTGATCAAGGGAAATCAAAAATGACAAAGATCAGTAGCATAATTTGACTCGTTTTGTTTACGTTGGGGTGCTTTTTTCATATTTTTCTTCATGAAATTAGTTTAAATCTGTGATTTGCCATAAAACAATGAATGTTCACAAAATAACAAGTAGAATATTTGGGGTTTGTGAGTTGAAAAATGGACTGTAATCCCTGGAAAAAACCATGAAATCATCACATCCTGATTAAGACTAAGTTTAGATTTCTGCTATGGGAAACACTAAAATATACATAAAATTTATAACTGATAAAAAAAATTTTAGTCATAGATTTATATGTGACAAAAACACTATTATTGCAAAAAATAAATTTAAACATTAGAAGTTTCTATTTAAAAAAAATAGAATTTTGTGCTCATTTTTTTTACTTATTTACATTTTACCACCATATTGGTATTTACTTATTATTTACAAAATAATAGAAGACAAACATCTAGATCTAATTTGAGGAGCTGAGAATATGAAGAGAAAAATAATGACAAAGAGCTAAAATCAATCTAAAACTGACTTCTGCTGATTAGTTCATTTAAGGTTCTTTATTCAATCTGTTGGTTTAAATTCTGTTATTTTAGACATGGCCATTCAACGAGTTAAAGAGTTTGGAATTAAAACCGATAAGTTAACGCTGAAACCAGAAACAGAGAGACAATCTGCAAAATCAAGAAAATATGTTCAGTTGCTAAACGTTTTGGACTATTTTAAATTCTTCCAATAATATGAGTTCATACATTAATTGAACTTGAAAATGTGCATCATGTAAGGAGCATGAAACAAAGCATTTAAATTTTATTTAAACAAGTCATTTTGTTTAACTTGTAAATAGCTCAGTCAGATTTCAGCTACCAAAACTTCTTTGTTCAAAATTAAATCAGTACGGACCAGACTTTTGCTGGAAGAACAGTTTGAAGTGAAATTTGGGGCTCTGTGTATACAACTGTTCTTACAGCAGCAGCAGGAAACATACACCAAGATGGTCGGTTTTTTTCCATGGATAAAGAAAAGATTAGGATCTTACTTTTATCCAGGATTCAGCAAAACAAAAACAGCCATTACATTTAAACCTAAAGTGCTGTCTGTCCATGTGAGCACACGATTAGTCTTGGTACAGATTTTACTGTGATTGAGTCCTTGACTGTCCCTGTGGATGTTAAGAGCCTTGCCATGACTTTTGATGTGAAAACATTTCATCCATAATGCATTTTGGCCATAAAGCAGCCGAGTGCCCCCACATAATATTTCCCGCTTTGGATTTAAGGCAACAGGAGCAAACAAAATGCAGATGCAGAGGGTCGGAGAGAAAGAGGAGACATAAAAAAGGAAAAAAAGAAAAACTGATCAGTAATTATGGCAACGTGAAGAGGAGGTGTCAACGGTGTTGGAGGGAGGGAGGGTTCGGTTGAGCGCTGATGAACATTTGAGCATTTCTACATGCCTGAAGGAATTCCATTAACCACTCTGATTAAAGTAATCATTGGAGCCATCGGTGCCTGTCAGATGCCATTCCTGCCCTCTCAATTACCCAGATCTCCTTGAACTCAATTGCTCACATCATCATGGAGACTGGGTGGCAGGAGGAAAGTGGGGAAAAGGCATCTTCGGCAGGAAACAGACAAGACTGTGGTAGGTGAGGCATCACTCAAGCATATGGAAAATGTCCACCCACTGGCTCTGTCTCAGTATGCAGAGGGCAGATAGCCTAATTACCATTTACACGTGTGGTTGCAGCGTACGATGGAGTAAAACAAATTCAGGAAACTAATCCTGAAAGGCATAATTATGATTTGTTTGAAGTGGAGTTCTATGGAAGATTATGAGCATGTGATATATATAATCTTACAATATAATCTTGAATGAATTCAGTTTAGTTTTCTGACCAGATCCACTGGAGGCAAGGTCAAAATGGATTCTTACTACCTTAAAAGGATATTCTGGTGATTCTTGAGGTGAGACAAATAGTTATCATTAGTTTATAAGTTACAAGCTGTGATGTCAATCACAGAGTAAAGAGTATATAGAAAAAGTCAGACTTTGTAAACTAGGCTAAAGGCTAAACTAGTGCCTTTTTATATCTTTTTAATGCTTATAAAACTCTTTTGAAAGAATGCTATATGAGCTAATGTTAGACCTCCACACTTTTGCATGATATTGTTTAGTTTGTTGCTGTTTTCTCAACTAATCATCTATGTTATAATACAAATATGTGTGCTAAAAGACTGCTGAATATTTCACTCCACCTAATTACTGTATCTAGTAAATCTAGAGATTTACACAAGTCCTGGTAGACGGATACATTTAGCAGCCCAAGGACCACACAGATGTATATTCACGTCATAACACGGATATTGTTTGGTTGAGAAACAGTGACAAACTAAACAAACTGTCAGACAGAAATCTAGTCAGATCAGTATGTTGTTTTTGAGAAAGAATTGTTTCATAAGTCTAAAACAAACATAAAATGTGCTCTCATTTGGCTCGCTATTAGCCTAGCCAGGCCTTCTTCCACAGAATATGACAACAGGGTTTAACAATTTCTCATTTTAAAATTAGAGCTGCATCAAACAAAAGCTTCCATCACTACGATGCACATTCATTCAAATGGCAACACAAATGTTTACAAATGTTGTTGTTTTAATAATATAACACACTGCAAAAAAAAAAAAAAGAATCTAATCTCAATAACTGCAGTCAACTTTTTCAAACTGTTTCAGCTTTTCATAATGGCTTTCTATGCACACATTGTGTTCATGACTAACAGTCTTAATTTGGACCGGGTTCTAAAAAAACAACAATGTACTTAATTATTATTAAGATTATTATTTATTTATTTTGCTGTTTGATGCTGGTATATCCCAGCTGTACCTGACGAATTTGTAAATAAAAGCCCATAAACAGTCAGGGTGTAAAATGAGGGGCCCCAGATTCAGTAGTTAGTTAATGTGAACTGGCACGTGTGGCATCAAGCTGCTTTTATTTACCATAAACACAATTCTGCCAACACCATCTGAGAAGCTAGAAAACATAATTCTCAGCAAAGCTCTCCACAATCAATTCAAAAATAAAGTTTTTAATTAGCCCTTTTATTTTAAGAAGCCAGTTCGAAAATAATTGCCCGGCAAAGTTTAGCTCCATGCACTGAAAATAGCAGGACTGATGAGCCAACATTTCATGCAACTTGGACAGGTTTCATGCACTGTCCCGCTCTGCTTCCACATTGATTAACTCTCAAATGGTGCGAAAGCAGAGAGCGTAAGAGAACGCCGGCTGCCCATCACTGTCTGAGAAGAGCTCGGAGCTGAGAGCTAGCTGCGCCCTTTGTCTGATGAGCTCTCCCCGCTGTATTCAGAGCAAAGAGTGAGACTTCTTTGACGGCTCCATCTGCACCTGCATCACGCCTCGGATTTAGTCTCAAAATAAAAGTAAAATCATTTGTAGGGGATACTCTGCAGCATCAGGCAAGATGGTCTGAAGTATTTTACCTTCTCTAAATATCAATGATGACCACAGCAGAAATTAACTTTGTCAAAGTTTTATGTGCTGGCTGTCTTTGCAACATAGATACATTTCTTGTGATAACATAACAAAGATCGTGAGAGTGTTCTAAAATCTGCCAAAAGCCAAAGACTGAAGAAAAAGATTTGTATAGGTGGTAGTTAGAATGACAGCTTTAACCTCCAATAACTGAATGCTTTGTGAAACCATTAAACTGGGACAGTTTGTGCCCGTTTGTTAGCAACATCATGAACCAATGGATAGACTTTAATGAAAATGTAAAACGATCAAACACAAAAATGTCTAAAACTCTGTCAATATACCGTAATATTCTGTGTGGAAGTCGCTGAGAGTCAGTGCCAACACAGACTCCAGGCACTGACTGATGTTCTCGAGATTTGGTTTTAAACTTTGAAGTCAACCATGTCTGCCTGTTAACAAAATGTTTTATGTACCACCGGACAGAATTTGATGACATCCTTAAAAGTAATCTTTCAGTGTACATTTGTGACTAGTTAATTTTTAAAGACAAAGCAATACAAGATGGCAGCAACTGCCGACTAAACTTAAAAACATAAAATTTTTGCAACTCAGCCCATTTTAGAAAGCTTCAATTTGTAGTTGCAAAGAATCACCCCCAACACATTATTCAAGCACTACACTTTGGGCAGCATTTTTTGCCTAAGACTTTAAATTGATTGCCAGAGTCAATTTAGTCCGTCTCTTAGCAAAACACCCTGCAAACCCCTAGATGGATTTTAATGAAACACCCGGAAAGTAATGACTGGATGTACATCTACAACTGATTCAGTGTTGGAGCTACCCCAACTCAAGATGACCATCACATTAGTCAAGACAGAAATGTCTAATTCAGTCAGTTTTACAGATATCAAGCTAAAGTTTGGTGTGGTAGTAGCAGAGATTCACCTTCAGCATATCCTCTGAGCACTACCACATCTCCCTTCCCTCAAAATAACTAGATCATAACATAACATCTTTCATAGGCTTCGAGCAAATTAGCTATGCCTTCCACTTTTCACAGTAAGCTGTTTAATGTTTAAAACTCCGGCATGAAACGGTGGGGAGGGAAATAAATGTTTTTGAGGAATGCCAGGCCTTTAATTACATCAAGCTTGTATTGTGTGATCTTATTCAAGTCATCCCCCCAAAAAAAATACAAAATAAACACCAAATTGCCGTCTGCACTACACATTAATCAATTGTCAGTCTGCTGGTGTTTGTTGCTCCAAACTAAACCATTTTCCAAGATAAGCACCGAACGAAATGCATTTAATTCTACGTCAAACACTGAGAGCACCCCACAGGCCACCAGTGCTGTGCGTCTGCACACACTTCTTGGCTATGATTCACATCCCTTGCTACATGTATGACACATCCACAGTTACACTCGGTTCCAGGACTCCTCATCTCCCAAATGGTGCCTTCTGCTCTCATTCTGGGCTTCTATGAAAGGCTTTAGCAAGCGACGAGGACCGAGGAGTGTTTCATTTTTATGAGGAAGGCATCAAGCACCAAAACTGGACATTAGGTGAAAATTAGCAATCAAAGTATACAGTTATATACAGCTTTATGCACACAGAGTGAGTTTAATTATAAATTCATAACAATCCAAATAACTTCCTCTGAATTATTACGAATTTCCTCCCCAAAAAGACCCCGTCTGTCTCAGTTTGATTGAATTCATAAATGGTGATGCTCGCTGCACTCTGAAAATGGTGGCACAGAGCACACCGCTTGCATTTTTATCGACCTGCTTTGCATACTGGGTTTAAGTGGGTCAAGAGTGAAGTAACCAGAGAAAAATTCCAAACAACCGCTTTTAAGATTCAGTAACTGAACAGTTGAGGATATATCTTTTTTTTTCTGAAGGAATGCATTTCAAATATGCGTGCACATCAAACAAACCAATTAAAAAGCCCTTATCTCACTGTACATCTTGATCTATGTCGACGTTTGTACCCATTGGGCGTTCTAAAACTGCATTTGTTTTCAAGGCAGACCCAGTGAAGTTGATATAAATGACCTCCTTGTTTCTTGCCAGGCAGTAATGTGGATGCAGTTGTCATGGTATAATTGCAAATGGATAACACTCATTGATTGAGCCCCATTGATTCTAATCCTCTCCAAGACACTAGCTGCCCCGTTGAGTAGAGCATATATACTGTAGCTTTGGTGGATTTGACTTCACAACATTTTAGCTCTTGTTAGCAATGTACTGAAGTATGTATATCTAGCTCACAATTTATCCTGAAAGTATCCTTCATACCGCCACCAACAGTTTTAACTTCCTCATGAGCGACATTATATGATCCTGACATCATATTTATTTGATGGCAAAACATAGTTTGGTCAATATAGTGCAATAAATGCAAAGCAATCAAAACTAAAAGGAATCTGCCAACGCTTGTATAAAAATAGGTGTTACATTGAATAAAATATCAGTATTACACAACATAATGAATACTTCAAATATCATTTATCAATTTAGTATTTGATAACATATCAATTCTACATATTAAGAATGAATACGCATATTCATTTTTAATATAATAACCTCTTTTATGAGAGCTCATCGAAGGCGAACGCACCTTCCAATTCCAAAAAGTGCAGAAAGCATACAAATACACCTTTTTTCTTTTTTTTTTTTGTTGTTGTTTACTTTTAAATCTTCTTCAAATGACGCAGTCTGTTTTGAACACTGGGGGGTGGGGTGTGCCACTTTCAAAATAAGCCACTTTTACAATGCAGAGCTACAGTAAATGAAACTACAAACATAAGCCTTTCCAGAGGATCATGGAGTTTGATGACACAGGTAATATTGATGTAGAATCAAAGTTTGGAAAAGACATGGCAGAGTATATCAATAAATACTTACTTACAGACTACAGCAGAAAATAGTCCTACACAGTTCTGACAATCTGCTGTAAAATGTTTTTTGTCCAGGAGTGATTTTTATAAACATTTGTTTTTTCTGAATCACAATATATCTTGTTTATATGGTTATATTCCTGAAAATGAACTGGAGTAGGATTTGCCAGTACACTTATATTTTCTGTTATTCCATCTTTGCCATAGAAAAATAAAATTTGCATCATCAGTTAAGTGGAGCATGTTTTGTTCATCCAGAAAGCTGTATCCATCACATATTGTCATGATTCAGAAATAAGATTGTTCGGCACACCCCGTCCTAACTCTTTTTGCTTTTGCTTGTCTGCTTTTGTGCCAAGGCACCCCATGAACTGAGCCACTGTTTCAAGCGAAAGCGTTTTGTTCCATCAGAGATGATGTCACTCAGAACTGACTAAAAGTGGTCTGTTTCTCAAGAACTTCAAGGTAATCGGGCTCAGACTGCAGTTTAGCTTTAAGCTCCAAATACTCGTTCCTGTTGGGCTCCACGTAAACAGTACTGGGCGCTGTGCCGTAGAGCACTGTTTCTCTTATTCGATCCGGGTGGAAGAACTGTCGTCTGACATCAAAATTTGGGTTATATGTGTATGACACCGGCCCAGTGTACTTGTACTCTAAATTGGCACCTGCTGGGATAGATGGGATGGGCTGACGAGGGGACTGCTTATCGGCCTCAAGGATTCCTCTGAAAAAATGATCTGCATCCTGAACAGGGGAAGGGTTATCACGTGGTTCAATGGTGCTTACGCTGTATGAAGGGCTCCTCATCGTACTGCTATCCCTGTCCTCATCCGGGGTATTCCTGTAGGTTACCTTAAGCTCATGCAGGTCACGGTAATCCTCCACTGTGTTCCCTTCTCGTGACCTGTAAATGGGATTTTTGCACATGTGGCCCATGGGGTGGGGGATGTACTCATAAACGTGACCAGCAGGGGCTTTGACTTTAGGGCCTGAACGGTTGCTGTAGAGGCTGTATTGCAAGTTAAAAGAGCTGACATCTGAATTGTTGGTGCTAGTACGATCACTCTGTGACTTTTTGCGCCTTTTCATCACCACCACAAAGAGCCCCGCCGCCACAAAGACAGACATGATGAACACAAGCAGTAGGCTGAGGATCAGGACAGAAAGGGGGACTGTGCTGCTGAGGGTGTTAAGCTTCTGGGGAGCATCTGTAGTGACAACGCGGTCATCCATAGGCTCATCCGTGGCGGGAGTCGGCGAAACGTAAGCGTCAGAGTAGTCTGGGCACAGCTGCTCTGACTGGATCGAATGCAGATCCATCCCTGTGTGGCGTTTCGGTGTCTCACACACAACCTCGTTAACCACAGTGCCTGCACTGAGCTGCTCCAACCATATCTTCATCCCTACTATGTCACAGGAACAGTCCCAGGGGTTTTCAAATAGATCTATCTGCACAAGCAGCTTCAGCTGGTCCAGTACCCCACTCACTGGCAGGTTTTGGAACTGGTTGTTACGCAGATTAAGCCTTGACAGCGAGAGGCTAGAAAAGATGCCCACAGGTAAAATTTTTAGAAGGTTGTTGTTGAGGAAAAGTAGCTGGAGATTTGGGAGGTAACGAAAAGCACCCGCATCCACCTCCTTGATTTTGTTGTACTCTAAATAAAGATACTGCAAATTCTGCAAGCCAAAAAACATCTCCCCTGTGAGCCTGTCCATGAGATTACCATTTAAATACAGCCGACGCAGGTTGGTTAAATCCTCAAAAGCTCGGTCATGGATCGAAGTTATCCTGTTGTTTCCTAGGTGGAGCAAATCCAATCCAGTGGCATCTACGAAATCTGATCTCCGTACAACAGGGATATAATTTCCAGTAAGATACATTTTTTTAGGGTTGTATGGCTTGGGTTTTAGATCAGAAATGCTCTCAATCTTCCTCTCTTGGCAGTTGACATTTAACCCAATTTCAGAAATCTGCAGATTACATGTGCAGGCAGTGGGGCAGTCCAAAGGCACGGGAGATTTGGTCTGAAAAGCAATGATGGGGCCATAGTTGTATGGGTTCCCGCCCGGTAATCGAGAAGTGGGCTTTAACCTAGTTCTGTTAAATTGCCGTGTGCCCTTGGTAGGCCTAGAGGAGGACCTAAAAACAGCTGAAGAGGTGGCAGAGGCGGTCACAGCAGCTGGTGTGGTCTGGTAATATCCATTGGTGCTGCTAGGGGGTGCAGGTCTCACTGTGTCTTCTGCAGGTCTGCGTGGGCAGAGTTCCTGTTTGGACACCTCGTCCAAGTCCCTACCGTGAAGCCTGAATGGCGTCTCGCACACGACCTCTCCCACCAGAGCCGTGTAAGCTATACTCTCCAGCCAGGCCTTTAGAGCAATAAGCTCACAGGAGCAATTCCACGGATTCTCCTCGAGTTGTAATTCCACAACTTTGTCCATGTGCTCCAGAAGGCCAATGTAGGGGAACATTTTTAACCGGTTCCCCCTAAGGTCCAAGTGTGTAAGGGGAACATTCCGAAATATATTCATGGGGAGGACAGAGAGTAAGTTGTCATTCAAAATCATCACCGTTAGTTGGTGTAGTTTGCTCAAGGTATTGGGCTCTATAGTGGTAATGTAATTATAATCAATCTGTAGGTATTCCAAACTTTCCAATCCTGCAAATGTGTCATCCCTCAGAATGTCAATCTTGTTGTTATTTAGGTGCAACCTTTTTAATCCGTGGAGTCCATTGAAGGCACCCGACTCGATCTCAGCAATATCATTGTTCCCCAAGTGCAAGATGGTCACCCCGGTGTAATTGATGAAATCATTGACTGACAGCTTTTTCAGGAGGTTCCCTGTCAGCAGGAGGTGGTACGTGGAGAAGTGAACCGGGCTGATCTCTGTCAGTCTGATAATCCCCCGGTTCTCGCAGCTCACTGTCAGGATCCCTTCCTTCTCCTCGCACGTGCACAGGTTTCGGCAGATCTCCCCATAATTGTCATACATCTCAACCAGCCTCAGAGATGATGCAATCAAAAGGATTATTTTGAGGATCCAGATATGCATTTTTCCTGGGAGAGGATGCCCCAGCTCACTCGAGTGTGGTGCCAGTGTGAGGTGTCATCTAAGGAGAGGGGGAAAAGAAAAAAAAACAAGGACGGTTCTGGTTTTAAACAAGCACAGGAAAAGCGTGTGACACATGAAACACTTCTGAAATGCATAGTTGGCTCTAAAATGAGCAGAGCCTCGTGAGTATTCACGACAGGCAAACACAAGTGGGGACCCATTAATGTTTGTTCGGCATGCAGACGCGTCGCGTCGTCTTCCGTTTAACGCCTTACAAACATTAACAAAGCTCCCAACAGTGACGGCCACTGCACATTTTAGATTGCTCACCTGAATTTATCTTGCAAAAAAAAAGGTTGTGGTTGGAGGGGGTTTGAATCCTCCACCATATGATAGATTGAATATTTGACTAAATCAATCCTTTCAGGAACCCTACATCTGCACAAAAATCACCTCTATGAATTCCCACTTACCCCTGCATACTCAATGAAACTGTGGTGAAACTGTTGAAACCCCCCACCCCCACACCTCTGACCAGACAAAATGAGAACTGTTTTTTTAGACCAATGCGATTAAATCAGTTTACCCAGATCTCTTAAAGGAATTGAAAGTAGGAAAAAAAGGAAGTCCACCACTGTTCATCTTTAAAATCTGGCCTGCCTAGGAGAACATGCCTACATGATTACAGTTTTTCTTCTGGCAACCGGCAGAAGTAAGAAAAATAAGGAAGATAAGTTGATCAAAAGCAAACAGCAGGTTTTTGGTTGCGTTTTGAAGAGGAGCAGAAAACTACATGATCAAATGTAGAAGGTTATTCTGTATCCATCACCCGCTCCTTTCTACAGAACTGTGTGCGCACGCACGCACGCACGCACGCACACACACACACACACACACAGGCATTTGAACACAACAGCCCACACATTCATTCTGTAAATCTCATTTTAATGCGCAGGGGTACCTACACCTGATAATCTGAAAATAATAAGAGGGTAACCACAGACACCTTTCCCAAACTGTCTGCTGTTTCTAAATCGGATCAACTTCGAAATCTGTGGTGCAGCTGAGGACAGACAAGGGGGGGGGGAGGGGGGGAGAGAAACTGAGCTTTCAGCACCATGGACAGATCCACCAAACATCAGCTTCTTTAAAACATGAACAAATGTGAGGAATAGGTACAGAAATCAGGAGAAAAAAAAAGAGCTGTTTTCTTACCGTGCCCATCCAAGTAAACGCCAAGGCATCCCGGAAAATCGCGGTAATGCTTCTGTTTTCTCCATTACCGGAAAAAAACATGGATATGTCTTCCTTTTTTTTCTTCCTATGAATTCACCCAGCCCGTCGAATGGAATATTAAAATTAAGGGGGAAAAAAGAAAGAAAAGGGGGTGGGGGGGAAACAGAAGTCAAGTCTCCTCGACGTTTAGCTCCATAAAGCCAGGCAGGGAAGAGAGCGCGCGCATACGGTCTCATTCACGCCTGCGACGTGACGGCCAGCTCGGTTCCCGTGCAGCTGAAATCAGCAGTGTCATCTCGGAAAAGGAGCCAGAACCAAAGTTCGGACATGGTTAAGCAGGAAGGCTGGGGAACGGGACGGGGAAAAGGCGGTAATCCCACATCACAGCAGACTTGACTTTCATCCGCGCGCACTGATGGAAAAAAAAGCAGGAGGCACGACTCCCCCCTCCCCCCACACTCCACCGCCCGCTCTCAGTTTTATGAACACATCTGCCCAAGGTCTCTGTATTTTTCAGCAGCTCCAAACTGACCGGAGACCAGTCTTCTTCTAGTTCTTGCTCTCTGCAATAATCCGATCTCTGCAGCTCCTGCTCAGGTTCATATCCCCGTCATCCTCCTCACCGACGTCTTCAACTAGTGGAACTTGATCCCTGCTGGCGCAAACAGGCGCATAACCCCCGCAGCGGTGATGTGGAACATCTGCCACGGAATGTCAGTCCGAAATGAATCGTGGAAGGAAAAAAAAATAAATAGAAATAAATAAATCAATCAACTGCGTAAATTCCTCCCCCTCCCGCCCTCTCGGGTCCTCGTCCACGCGTTCTCGGGGTCTGCGCGGCGCGGGAATGAAAGGCAATTTATTGGGCGCAATAGTCTTAAAGGCGGGTATGGTGCTGTGGAGGAGGCAGGGTGGGAGGGTGGGAAAGCGGGGATGGTGGAGGAAGGTGTGTGTGTGTGTGTGTGTGTGTGTGTGTGTGTGTGTGGGGGGGGGGGGTGCTGATGTCGGAGGGGGGGTGGAAGAAAAGACCCGCAGAGGGCAGCACGTTGATGAAAAAGTCCTCGTTGCGTTTCCACGCTCTGACAGCAACAAGCCTTTTGATTTGTCACTCAGCTTTAACTGCTTTCCCCCACATCTCGTTTGCGTCAAGTCACAGCTGGACACGTCAACATTTCCTTCGAGGGTGAGCATGTATTTGCCCCTGTCTCTCTGTTAGCAAAATATCTCGTGAACCAACGGACGAATTTGAATCAAACTTGCAGACAGTATTTACTGGATGCACATCTACAAATGATTAACTTTTGGACCCAATCGCATTCAAGATGGCAGCCACAGCCAACTGAACTTGGAAAAAAAATGGCTAAACTCAAAGTAATAACTATTAGGCTAGTATTTATTGTGGTAGTAGCTGGGAGTTTTTCACAGCACATTCTCTGAGTGTGAGATCAAGTGATGTTGGATTATTAAAACATTCAAACGTTGTTTATAACTCTGGATATAAAGAACCGGACAGAACTGGTTGTATTGACAAGATTATGGCTTGTCTGAGAGGAGCAAAGAAGAAAGTGAATTTCTGCTCCTTTGAAACTCGACAATTGCACAGAGGTTCATGCAGAATTTACTTCAAATATATTACACTTATTTTCTATACGTTGAAATCTTTGTTTATTTGAAAGCACAACTAGCAAACAACAGCCTCAGGGTTCCTGCAGTAATTTCACATTATCATAAGATGCAACAGAAATTTGAACATTCAAAATTGGTGCTGATGTAAATATTTAAAACCTGCTTTTGCATGAATTACTTCTGACCAGATTGATGAGCTGGAGCCTGATCTGGCCTGAGTCATGAGACAAATATCTCCAACCTCGATAGAATTTTAGCCAAGTTAAGTCTACATTAAAAACTTTCCATCGCTCTAAATTCTACATTGCTTGCAAAGAAAAACTACATCAGCGCAGCGGTAGCACCTTCAGTTTAACTTGGGACACTTTTTTTTAGTAATGTTTTAATATTTCTGATTAAATAAATGTCTAATGTAAAACTGACAGCATTGTAAAAGTTTAAACTATAGTTTTTGCACAAACCACTAGAAAATTAATCAAATTTGAGTGTCTTAAGAAGGTAAATGGCTTTTTAAATGAGTGTGCTCAAATAAAATTCTAATCATTTTTCCCAAAAAGAGGTCAATCTCAAAGCTACAACAGGTAAGATGTTAATTATTCTTCACGTTTACACAGAACTCTATTTTAAAGGCTCTGATCTGTTTCTTTAACCAGCTATTACCCGAGTGAAGTGGATGCTAAAGTTGTTGCACGCAATTAAGTTCACGCAAGCTCGTATCTCTCAGGGAAAACCTTTGCAAATACATGTGGATTAAACCTATAGTGCCTGCAAACACACATTTACAAGAGATCTCTATTCAGAGAATTGAATTTACTGTAGGATTAAGCCTAATCCAGTTTTGCACCAAATACTCCAGCCCACTAATGCTGCTGAGATGCGGTAAGAGCTTCATATTTAAAAAAAGTAAAAAATAAAACAAATCATGGTTAATTTGGACCCTTTTGTTATAAGATCAAATCAAGTCAAAGCCATCACTGCCCTCTCACGCCCAACCCCTCACCCCGCTGTGAGACAAGAAAATTTCGAAGCACTTTAACTTTAAGCCTGAACTGCAAATCAAATTAAATCGAGCATATGGTGGGCCGCCATGTCCAAAGAGATTTCCCACTTAGTCAGTATTGTGTGGTAATAATTTGACTCTTATGCTCTCTTTAGCATGCGGGGAGTGACAATAAGCGGATGTGGCATCCATGGCGCCTTTTTGAAATTAGCCGTGGAGACGCCATTGAATTATCTTAAGGTCTCTTGCTCTGTAATCGTATTAAGAGTGGTCTGTCCTTTGGGGACGGGTAAATAAGTATCAGTGGAACCCCAGCTGGAATACAGCAACAGAGAAAGTAAAGCAGCAGGGTGTGCACTCCTTTCCTCTGGAGAGATGGGCTCCCTGAGAGGCGGCGTGGCATCAAAGCGAAGGGGGTGTAGCTGCCCTAAATCACATTTTTCTTTTTGCCTTATATGACTTTCTGCTGATGGGGGAGGTAGATAGCACTGATGAAGTGGATCAGGAGTGTGCTTTTGCAAGTTTTATAGATCCAACTTTGTTGGATCGAAGTTTGACCCAGTCATAGTAAGTTTGTTGTCACACACAGACATGCTGAGGTGTGTGTGGACGGGAGTCTTTCCCCCCACTAAGGCTAATGAGCTCATACAAACATGAAAGCTATTACCATAGATCAGCAGCACAAAGCACGCGGTATTCTAATCAGGTCTGGGACAAATAACTAAGTTATTAAATGCAAATGAAAGTTCACACTGTGGTGAGCTTAACATGGATCTTTGGCAAGAACCAAATGGATTTTAATCATGATAGAAAAGACTTATGAGCTTAATAGTGTTAGCATAGCAGTTACTTAAAGGGATAGCTCAGATCTCTGAAAGTGGGGTTCGGTGAAAAAGTTATGAACAATCAATATCATACCTGTTCCACATAGCTATGCGAATAATTCTAATTGAGGAGCTAATGGATAATCTGAGTGGGAATAAGATCAAAGTGATTTTCAACAACAACTCCAAACTCACAAAGTTATTAGTTCATGTGACAGCTCATGCCCATCCATCCATTATCTTTTACTTGGTTTTTCCTTTCAGGGTCACTGGTGCCCATTTTCAGCAGTCACTGTGCGAGGGGCGGGGTACACACTGGACAGGTCACAAGTGGTATCACAGGGCCGCAGAGACAAACAAGACAACTGTTCCTGCTCTCATTCACACTTAGAGAAAATTTGGAGTTGCCAAATTAGTCTGTGTGTGGGAGGATACCAGTGTACTTGGAGAAAACCCATGCATGCATGGAAAGAACATGCAAACTACCCAGAAATATCCTCGGCCGGAATTTGTTCCAGCAACCATCTTGCTGACAAACAACAGCTCCACCAACTGATCCGCCTGCAGTAAACTCAGAGATTTATTCAATTTTGACTTCTTGGAAACTACTCCAGGTGCAGCAACTATCGACATTTGCACTAGCAAATAAACAGAGTTTAAAGTAAACAATGGTGTTCTATTAATTTGACAGCAACAACACAGAAAATAGCATTGACGTGAATTTGTATTAAAGCTGAGGGTTTAGAGTATCAGGTTTCAAGAAAATAACCAGATTCATTTTTCAGTGGTTCAAGTTGGGATATATTTTGTCCAACACTTGTGATTATTGATTTAATTTAATTATTTTTGTTTTCTAAATGAATGTGGTTCAGCTATCTACAGGTTGTTTTAAAAACATGTTCTTTTTACAAATGATCTTAACTACTGCTTTAAAATATGAGAAGTTTATTAAAGTAGCAGCTGTTCTATTTAAGGGTCAATCATTTTGCTATCATGTTTGCACATTTGTGGCACTGTTGGCATGGAAACCATTTATCAAAAATAAACTCAGAACCAAGGTTAAAGCTGCCACGTTGAGTGACAGCCTCCTTTTAAGAATGTTTTCCTGCACTTTTTCCAGTCATTAGTCATGTTTATATGTGTTTGTTAGCAAAATATCTCATGGTTTTAAAGAAACCCAGAAGGAAAACACTAGATGCACAGCTATTTGGATTATGTTTTGGAATTAAACATATTTAAAATGGCCACGACTCATGCAATTTTACTTATTATTGTGTTTACATTTGGGATGCTAGTAGCTGATGGTCAATATCAACATGTAAGTTGAACTTTTACACCAAGCAGGATCCCACAATAACATTTACAAGGTTGGACCAAAACAGCAGCAACTCTGTTATGTCTCATCATAAGTAAACTCTAGTGGCGGGTGATATGCATTCTTTCAAGGAATGCTAGGTCTGTACTGCGCAGTATGTGTCAGCTGTGGCAAACTGCAGCTGTGAACAAAAAACTCCTTGCTAAGTCTTACTATTTGTATTATTTTTGGAATATTTTTACAGTCTGCTGTAATGAAAGGCAAATTCTTTTGTCAGCACAAAGCCTGACATGCATTGTGCTGTGATTAACGTGTGAGGAATCCTCTGACTAGCGTGTCCAGAGGCCAATTGGTGCTGCGAGCAATTTCCGTCCCAACCCACTAGGTCTTGAACAGGTCTTCGAGGCCAGAATTCATTCAAAACGCTGATAATCGGGAATTAAAAAACAATTCCGCTTTGACAGAGCAATCCAACTGGCACATCTCGGTTGATAACAAGATGCGCTGCTGAAAATTGCTTTACATAAACAACCCTGGATGTAGTTTTTGGCCCTGTAATGAAATGAAGGCTAATGAGACAAGCGAGGATGGATAGGACGGGAAAGTGAAAGTGTTGTGTTGCTCTGTACCGGTGTCACTTCACCAATCATGCAGCTAAATAAAGTCACTCCACTGGGTGGTACATTTAATGTATCTGTCACAAAAGATATAGCGCAAGTCCATTAACTCAATCTCAATTTGAATATTGTATTTACCATAAACACACAGATATTTACTCTAATAATCTTTGGTTTTCATTTAAGGAAAGTCTTTCAGCATGTTGATGTTATGATCTGCAGTTTGACTGGAAGCAGTTCTTAATCAGTACAAAGCTTTAGAGGGATGCAATG
>JAVKLF010000077.1:1393808-1413601 GCA_034783495.1 Millerichthys robustus | reverse complement strand
TGTACATTTCACAATAAGTTGTAAATATTTTAATTTGATTGTATAATAAATGATCGATTTATTCAGATCAAACTAAAGTCATTTGCCCAGAATACTTATTGATGAATTTACTAACACAGAGAAAGGTTTAATTACTAACAAGAAGAACCCCTTTTCCTCGTAAACACTTTATGAGAAGGATGTAGTTAATAATAAGTATTTTAATGCTTATATGAACGCTACATATATATATATATATATAAAGTCAAGAATCTTATAAAAACTTTATTTTTTGTTATCAATTTAGGACTTCTTAAAATATACTCCAACATTTTTTGACTTGGTGGAGCTGTTAAATCTTTTGCTTCCCACACCAGCTCAGCTCTATCATAGAGAAAGCCACAATAACATGAAATAGTAAATGCACAGAGAAGTGAACATCCACTAGGGAGAGCATTGCCTTGGAGCCACTATAGAAGAAGTAAGTCTCTTTCAGTCCCTATTGACAGGACACAATCAGGCCATAGCAGCTGTTTAATCTGGAACCTACATTGAGAACAGAGCTGTCATGATGTTCCAAGACCTGCAGCTGGTTTGACCATTTGATGTTGACCAAATTGTGTTTACAGACAAAGAGAGTAAAATATACAATTATCCCTTGAACTGTTCGCCAACTAAAAGGAGCAGGACATTTGTAAGTGAGCAGAAAGTGTGATTGTCAGTAGATTCCAAAGTAGAATTTGCTCAGGCGCTACTAAAAATGTCTAAAATGAAAAAGGTAAACAATTGGAGGTATATTACCATTCCACAACTAGAATAGGAACACATTCCTACTTTCTCAGTGATTAAAAAACACTTTGTTCAGCTCAGAGGTAAAAATTATGGCATGGGTCAACAACGGCAATGACCAAAGAAAAGTCCTCCAGGATCAAGAAATTTGACGATGTTGATCTATTGGTACCCATTTATGCACTTTGTTAAATTATGGCTATGGCCATCAAAGTATTTATACTCCCAACTTCGCTTGTGTCAAGTCGAAATTTGGGTGTCCAACACTACAATGGTACAAGTCACAGACCGTTATTACACCAAAGACAATATCAAGCTTGATCACCCATTAATGTATATTCTTATTTTGAGGTGTAACAGCAGATTCATTTTTATGTTTCCACCTAAATGTCTTCTTTCTTGCTTGTCTGAGTCCTCCATATTTGTTTACCTGCACAAACTAGCCAGATGTAGGTCAATGACGTGACTCAAACTTCCACATGGTTTGCACCAAATACAGCCGAGTGTTTTATTTACATTTAGTCCATACCCACATTTCAGAAATGCATATCAATTTATCTGAAAACAACTAGAGTAAACTATAGAATTTGCATAGCTTAAGATGACATTTTTATGCTCTGTTACGGTTTGGAATTAGTACCTTGCAACAATGTTTCGATGCATTTTACTCAAAAATCTCAGCGGTCAAATATTTTGATTTAGAGTCTCTGGATGGAATAATTTCAAATAGCTGAGTGCCTCCATAAATGTTATTCATAATCAAACACTTTTTAGTTACAGGACAAAAAAAAAGACGTCAATTCAATTTTCAATTTCTGAGCAATACCTGGTTATTCTTTCAACTTTCATTGACAAGCTTTATTTTTCAGCCTCCTTCTCCAGGCCACACCATTATCCACCCGGGTTATCACTGGAGAAAGGAAGTACCATCCAAAAGAAAAGCTAAAAGAATTGTTCTTTAATTGTTTTGAATTGTTAATTGAAACTGAACAAAGTAGGGATACATCTGTTGCCGGTTTGGACACCATGGCAGTCTGCTGCAGCTGTGTTGTTTCTCTCCATGAGAATGAAGAGGGTGAAAGAAGGAATGACAAGATGTGGGATGAAGGTGCTTCTTCCTCCCAGAGGTAATTGCATATTGATCCAAGTCACAGAAGATCTAAACAGTGACACTGCATTTAGTTTTATCTTAAAAGGAGCTTGTCTATGTTTTTCTTTCTCCATCCCCTTAAATTCTACAGTGGCTGTGAGTGAAGAGGAATGATATTCAGCTAATTACATTTTCATGGAGCCGTCCTTCTTCCCTTGTCTCTCGCTTACAGGTCTCTGTTGTTATGGACTTAACAATTACTTGATAATTAAATGGTGGAGGTCTTTCTACCACACTGTTTGCAAAGTCATTCATTCGTTCTATATGGGAGACTTTTTAAATTACCAAGTCACTCCTTTTCTCCGCCTTTTCGCGCCTCCCTCTCCCTCTCTGTCTTTCAGACCTCAGACACTGTCTGTCTAGTGATCCAGAACAGCCTTCAGTGTCCCCCCACTGATGAATTAAAAGAGCTCCTTTGGCAGTTGAAGCTTTGGTGGAGGATTCAAATGCAGTGTGCTAATAAAAAGATCTTTTCTAAAAAAAAAGTGAGAATAGAAGAGTTTCTTTTCAGAGTACACTTTCCCACTGATGGAAAACTAGTAAACTGTTGACAGCAGATGCATCTCAATGCTGCTCCTATTTAAAGGAAAACTCACGCTGAAAGCTTAAAAAGGTCCAAAATTTGAGAATATTAAATGTCATGAATGAAGCTTTTCATGCTTTGAAAGCTGCATGCTTTGTTCCATGAGGTTCTGTCAGATTTCATTCAGACAAAAAATAATAATAATAATAGGCAGAGTTCATTTTTTTCATTTTCAAATTTAGACAGTCTTTCTCTTTAGTTTTGCCAAAAAAACATTTGATGATTTTCACTGGGTCTTTTATCTCCCACACTTCTTCCTCAACACACTCTGGGGTCCAGTTCACACCACGCTCACATGTGTGACTCAGTTAGATGTGTTGCATCACAAAACTGTGGAGTGTGGATGCGTAGATGCATATTATTCACTGTGTTTCAAGAAGTTTTTCCACAAAATATTTGAAATGTAAGCAACAGGTTTTAGTGAGAACTAAATAGAATTTAAAACAGAGAAAGGAAAGACTGTGTTCACTGCAATATATTATTTTCTAGTTGAATGCATCGTGGCTAACCCTTTTGAATAAAGCACAGTCATGAAGGGCATATCATGTTTTATTTCGGTTGTGGAGTGATTTATCCAATGTGAAACAATGTGGCATGTGAAGTTAACATGCAGCTGTTATGCCTCTGAACCAGCGAGGCGGGTAGTCACAGAGCAGAAACAGCTGGTCCTGCACAGTAAGCCAGTATTGCACCTTGAGGGTGTGATTTAATGTTAACATATAATCTGTGTGACCAGTTAACCCAATGATTTTCGAATTGGGCGTGGCCAGGGGGCCTTAGAAAGCTGGAAGGAAGATAAGAAAAACAAATGCAAAAATACTACTAAAAGTTTTAAATCATTATCATAAAATTGAATCTGTTATTTATGCATTATTTAAAAATATATTTTACAATAATATATAGAAATGCTATTTAAGAGAGGTTAAGAGAAGTTTGATTTCTTTTGTTTTGTCCTTATCAAGAGTTTGTTTAAAAGTTGTTTTTTCAGTGGGAATATATTACATTCTTCAATATATTCTTAGAATTGTTTTTTTGTTTACACCTTTTGTAGTATTACTTGTGGATTTAAAGTGGGGTTGCTGGCCAGAAGCTAATGCTGTTTGTGGGCCTGTGGGATGAGATTTACAATTAGAAATGTTCAACACATATTTTATGCCTATTGCTCTCCACCAACCATACTAATTTTCACCACGTGTTTTTATGATGCCAATTTTATTTGCCTAAGCTCGCACCATTGTTGAGTACAGTCAGCTCAATTGTGAAAAACTTAAAAAGAGCTTTTAAACGGCTTGTCTCTTGCGATTTTATTAAATGCCACCAAACAATTTTCTTTTTACCTGTCTTGTTTTTACTTGTTCACGTCTCTTTTTTAATTTTATTTGCTGGTTTTACATGCAAACTCCTTGTTTGTGGTTGGCTACACGGTTTCTTGGTTAGGTTTATGCACTCAAACTACAGCATTTAAATTTCTTGGGTAACTTTACGAAATTATCATGGAGAATTGTTTCAATCTGAAAACTTTTAGAGATGGACTGTGACCAGCTAATCGTGGGATTTAGAATCGGAGATGTTCAGTACAAATTTTATGCACAAAGTTCCACGTCAACTATGTTAATTTGTACCCTACACAAAACTTCTACAGTTTTATGATGCCGATTTAATACAAATGAAATAGGCATCATGTTCCACAAAGAAGTGGGCTTACTTGTATAAGCCCATTTCTTTGTGGAATGTGGCCAGCTCAACTGTGAATGGCAAGCGGCAGCCTAAAAAGGAGTTTGTCTTTGATCAGATGGAAAGTAATACAACAGATTCTAATTTAAGCCTTTTCAGATTTATACATTTTACATTAAATATTACTTGAACCAATAGCCATACAAAATGTAAGTATTCCAAAGCCCTGAATCACCTCTCATGGTGCTGTTCTTCTGAACTTGTAACATTTTGAGCTTTGTTTCATTGAAAGGTATATCTTATACCTTATATTTCTATTGCCCTATAGTCAAGCCTGAGCTGTCTATCTGTCTGTCTCCTCTCTGCATTCCATCTAAATCCCTTTCTCTATTCTATGAACTCCATCACCTTTTGTTCTAAAGGCGATTGAGCGTATCTTTGAAATGTCTCATAAGATACTGTCCACCATTTCTTTTGAGGTATGTATTCTATCATTGCCTGGTGTTGTATGAAAAGTTAAATAAAAAAAATCAGTTTTCTTTGCACAAATGTTCCTTTTTTGCAAAAGTAAAGTAAACGTTTACCAAGGAAGTCTGGCTTCAGATGATGCTCATTTTGAGAACTAAGCAATTTGTTGGAGTGAATTCCTGGTTGTTTTATAATCTGAAGTTTAATTTTTTTTTCTGCGCAGCATTAGAAGCACCTACAACTTCTCAATCTCCAGTCTTTCATCTACAGAAAATTTGAGCATCTCATTTTGTTAATAAGGCACTGAGATTATTGGCAGGAATGTCTAAAGCAACTTTGGATTATTACAGTCTTGAGTCTCTAACAACAATTTTATAGAGCTTTCCTGGCTGTAATCCATGAAACAAGATAATTAAAAGCACTTTTCTTTTTTTAAAAGTGTGAGCTAAGTGAAAATCAAGCAATCATGCCAAACAACATGATAAAAGCAATTGTGAGGCAGGTTCATGACATATAACTAACAACTGCTCATGCAAGAGCTAAATGTACTTTTGAATGAATGGATAGAACAAGACTTTTTCCCCATACTATCATCATACAAACATCATTTCAGCCTAAGATTTTTCAGGGTTTTCCAGACTTTGGTACTTTGTGAGAAGAAACATGATTAAAAAAAAACATATTTCTCACATATAGTTTAAATTATCAGAAAATTGTTTGGCTCAGCATTGTTTGGGTTACATTTTATTCTGTTTCAAATGGGCAATAACTGTCACCACAGTGGTTTCTGAGATGCAAATACACACACACACACACAGACACACATTTCACACAGACACACCCACATAGTATTTTCAAGTAGTGACCATTTTTTCATTTTTCTAACAGTGCAAAAAAAAAAAGCAATTATGAGTGTGCATAACAGGTAAAGGGACAATAGCCAAAAACATGTGTATTCAGCCATAAAGTATGAACAGTGATACAGTTCCAGTCCAATAAAAAGGGTCTTTACATTTTCCATTGTTCTGATCTCTTAAAGTACAAATTACCCTATCATTTTGCTGCATACTCAGCATGAGCAGGCCCTTCACCCCTTCAGCGCAGATGTGCAAGAAAAGAGTCAAGTAAGCCTTCTATGAGCCAGAATGCCCCATTGGGCAGGAAAGAAAGCTTTCTATTGTTTAGGTTCTATGAACCAGTTTGGCATACTGGAGAGAAACAGCACTGCTTAAAGACTTTAGTTGGAGAGTGGAAGAAATTTTAGAATCAGTGACAGATTCACTACATCACAGGCAGGCTGACCGCGTCACCGGTGCTCCCATACCAATGCAAAGGCTAAGAGCTGTTAAAAGATTAGGTCATTTAGAGGAGGGATGGTACTAAATTTCCTGTTGCTATGTGAATGAGTGCTGAACCAGTGCATGGATGTTTTGGAGACACTGAGCATTGATCTGAATGTATTGAGTTGTGCTCCTGATGTTTGAAAACCAATCACACAAAGTGGATACGACTCTGTTTCCCTCTGTGGACCAGATCATGTGTTTCACAGAGATATATATCACTGCCATGTCAGGGAGAAAGGAGAATATGATTAGTTTCATGTGATGACAATAAATTCATATGATTAAAACTAGAGCTTTTATGCCACATGTAATGAATTTTAAAGAGTACTAAACTTTTAAGATATCCTGCATTACTAGGAAAAAAAAGTTTTCATTTCTTAAACTTTTAAGAGGGTTTTTTTGGGAACTGTGAGCTGAAAGCTAGTGGGTTAAGGAATATGGATTAATTAAAATGTTAGGGTGCAGTGTTACAGCCTCAGGCCTGTACTGCCTCTCTTTTCTTGCTGTATTGTTTTGTTTTCTGTATTGCCTCTCCATGTGAGAAGTTTCCAGCTCCAATTGGCTGATTGGCTCTACTGGTTGACTTCCTGGAAAGAAGGTTTACCTGTCCAAAGACTGGAGGAAACTAGATAAACCCAGAAGACTTTTCAGACCAAAAAAAGTATCTTAGAGAAGAACCAAATCATTTCAACAAAGAACTTGTCCAGACGACCTACTCAGCATTTTTTGTTTCACAAATAAATGTTATTGATTTTTTTCCCTATATATATTTCCTATTGTTTGCACTTAACAAAAGCTGCATCGAAATCTGAGATTCGTAACATCCTGGACCAAATAAATTTCAGTCCGATGAGATTTCCACAAAGCTTATCATCCTGCTGAGAAGCTTTGCTCCTACCTCAAGCCTCCTCTCAACTCAATGTTAAGCTGCATCATAACAAATTTAAATCCACTTCCCTGACGTAACAAATCAGACGGCATGCAGTCAGCCAGGGGGGGATACCCCAAAATGAAGCATGTATGTATGGAAACTTTTGGGAAAGGCCACTCTGGTGAATACAGATAAGGAAAATGAAGAATTTATATGAAGTAATGTGCATGAGAAGCATTAATCCTTTCCAAATGCTGTACAACACTATAAAATTCTGTCAAAATCCTCAAAAGTGGTTAATTATGCCCACTGTAAAACACTGATTCACTCTAAATCCTCCATGTTCTCAGTGCAGCTCTTGCAAGCTGACCAGACAGAAAAAGATATTACTCTGCAACTCTTACATTCACCCTAAATCTGTCAAGAAAAGGTTTGATAAGGACCTCCTTGTATTTGGCTTTTTTTTTCCTGTCTCTTTTTTTTCCTCGTCTTTTTCCCCACCAGCACTTGTCTGTAGAGGGGTCTAAAATAAGAAATCCCTTTCCACGGATATAATTAATCACTCTGTGAGAACAGGGCGTGTAATTATTTAGGTTACCACAGAATTCTACAAACCTCCTCCACCTCAGCCTCCCTTCACTCGGCAGGGAAGCATGGTGTTTTGGAAACACATAACCACAATAAGCAAGGCAGCTAACGATAAAACGTGTTTTGCAATGCTTCACTTGAAAGATCACTGCATATGAATGCATTTATGGATTAGAAGTTTGATTTTTGTCACCTGTCACTGAAAGGCAAGCAGTAATGCTTTTGCCCAAGTCTGTGTATGTGATTTTGTGTCTGTTGGCAAATTTTCTTCTCAACCACTGGATCAATTTTAATGAAACCCTGAGATAGTAATTGTTAGAAGTTCAACTACAACTGATTAACTTTGACCCAATTCAAGAGGTCACCCACAGGCAAAGGTAAAATTGGCAAAAACTCAATTCTACAGCTATTGACTTAAAGCTTGGTGTGGCGTTAAATCAGCATTATCATAACACATTCTCTGAGCATTACAAATCATGCAATGTGTTTAATTTCAAACCCTTAGCAATAACAAAAAAAAAAAAAGATTTTATCAAAAATCTCAGAAAGTAATCAGTGAATGTACATCTATAACCAATTCATCTCTAGAGTCAAAAACTGACCCATCACTACTAACTAAATTCAGCGAGCACAAAAACACTAGAATTCATACTCTGAGTACTAACAGATCATGTAATATCGTGTGAGATTGTGCTGTTTTCAAGGTTTGACCTTCCTGCAAGGTATGCTAGGCTGTTTTTTGACATACATATTTCAGGAATAGATGTTTTATAGGCTATTGACGGTGATCATTACAGTGCTAATAACCATTATTGATAATGATACAGTAGTGAGACACCTGATCTAAAATTTGACAAGTAAACAAGTGTTGCTGAATTGCAAAAGGATATTCGTTGAGCCTGAAGCGAGATATGGAAAAAGGGAGGTGGAATTGCCTTTGCTTTTCTCCCAAGACTGTTTTGCAGGCAATTATACTCCCTCTCCCTTTGGTGATAAAGAGTTCAGCATCAGTTCACGAAAAGATTAATACAGCCACAATGAACACACCCCTTTGGCTTGGTCCTGGCTGATCGAGAATTAGCCCGATTAGGGGGGACTTCAACTACAATCCCCCTTGTCCAGCAGCCCACAGAAAGTTGCCATTATGCAGCGTCAGCGGCTAAGCATCGAGCAGCCAGGGAAGGGAGAAGCAGCCCAGTAATGTGAGCTTTGCCAATTGGATAACGCTGGTATCCAAATGAGAAATGGCAGCACTTGTCAGGGGGGTGATAGAGCCATGCTCTCTTAAAGGAGGGGAGACTGATAATGTACTTTTAGCATGGTATGATGCCCCAAAGAGGAAACATTACCAACCTTGGAAGTCTAAACCAGACGTCAACATGCATTTCACTAATTCTCCTGATGTGTCATTAAGGGAGGAGGGGGTGTTTCACTTCTGCTCCTAAGTGAAGCAGTCTGACAGTGTTAAGTGATGTTTATCTGGTGAAATATTTACAAAGTCTGTTCTAAAAAGCCAGCAGACCACCAAGGCTGGTTATCCCATGGGGACAATGGTCACTAAAAAATTCATGACAGCAGTTTTAAAGGTGTTTCAGTGTAAGCTAGCTGTCTCTCAAGATTCTTGTTGGTGGCAAGAGGTAAAAAAGTCGGTGTAGTCAGAGTTTATCCACCTGGAATCATGTGGAAGTAAGTGACAGCTGGCAGTTCCTTTAATAGTTTCTGAGATATTTTGGTCCAAATCAAAGTGGAGTCCTGGGATTTGGGAGACAGACTGACATCTGTAGAGTGATGGCACCCATCTTTGTGCAAGAATGACATCTTTTCAATGGACATTTTCCACCACGTGGCAGTAAATCTAGGATTACTGGTGAGAAGGTTAAATTAAAGAAATCCCGCACTTTGAGTGATTTTGACTCAAACAAGGCAGGGAGTTCTCTAAATATGAATCAGAGAAGTTGTGTTAATAAAGCTTTAAACTATTAAAGATATAAAATATGTTTGTTCACAAGGCTGCCAATTGGGATTAAAGAAAAACCGTATCAGTATGTGGGTAATTTTATTAAATGTTCTGTACATTTGGGTATGTTCGTCTGTAGATGCGTGCCGTAGATGTGAGCTGATGCAGTCCCATCTCTCCCCCTCCAATTCCCCTCCCACCCAGCCTGTCTTTGTCTTTCATTTCTCTCCCACACACTGTCTGTGCACTGACTCTAAAGTGAGTAATGCTTTAAAAGTTCCTGTAGCCAGGGGAAAGACTGTCAAGTAAAATTATATGCCGGAGAGATCTTTCATCATTGCAAATGTTGTCATTTGCCTTCCCTCAGCAAATGACACAACAGTAAAAGTAAACTCTGCAACATTAAGGCTGGAATGAAATAATTGATTCCAGCCAAAGGTTAAGTATATTAATTCTCCTTTATTAGCATCAAACTTTAGTTACTGCTTTTTATCAATCACTGCCATTATGTGTAGGCAGTTGTGTAGTTGCTTGTGTATGTCTTAGTTTGTCTACTCACCAGAAAAATATGTCACTAACTACTGGACAGACTTTAATGAAACTCATAACGTAATGATTTGATATAGCTACAACTTCTAGTAACATTTGGAGTCAACCTGGTTTAAGATGGGTGCCACAGCTGACTGACATTAGCACACACAAAAAGTTTAAAATTCAACCAATTGTCCAGAAACTGACCTATGAATTGGTACGGTAGTAACTGAGACTCATCCCTGTCACACCTTACAGGCTAACTCACAGCAACATGCAGGTGGCAGGCAAGATGGATTTCTACAGGGAATGTTAGTTTCATTACAAATATTACATGTCAATACTAGCAATTTAAGACTGAAGGACACTTCATTTACATTTTAAAATTTGTCTAATGGATTCAAGTCTGGCGTAGTGGTTTTAAATCACCATTGTGTATTGTTGTAGTTGTTTGTATTAGTGACATTTGAAATAAATCTAACTTGTACAAATAAGACATCAAGCTTGATGCTTCTGTAGAAAACTAAATTGCTTTACTTCCTTTGTCTTGACTGCAGTAAAACCTGCTGATCTTACAGGTTAGAAAAGTCAACGTTTCTGTCATGGAGACACTTCAGTGAACTGGGTTTACCAACATCTTCAATACAGTTTCATCAAGTTGGTGCCATGTATCAGCCTTTCTGGTCATGTAAACCATGCAACAGTCAGTGGCACATGGCAAGGCAACAAAATGGTTTTAAGGTAACAAAAGGAGAATACGGTGTGAAGGAAAGAAAAGAAGCAAGAGGGAGAGTGTACAAAGAGAAGAGAAAAAAGTACAAGAGGAAGGAAGAGATGTCCTTGACTGAGGGCGAATGAATGAGAACACATTCCAATAAAACGGGTGTTGTCTTACAGAGAATCTGGGGAAAAGGACAAAGACAAAAACAAAATGCTCTATTTTCTTTTATGGGATCTTGAATGTAGGGAAGTTGAGTGAAGGCAGCGGCATATAAAGAAGAAAGTGTGCACCTAATACCACATCGGTGTTATTTTGGAGGTCTTGGCCTTGGGAATTGGCGGATTATTTTACAGGTGAACAAGACGAGTTTGGAAAATGAGATTGAAGGTCAGTAGAAAGATTGCGCGCTCATTGTTGTAATGAGGTCCCTTCTGCTGAAAATAAAACAAGATTGTTCACAGATCCCACAGGAGAGAACCACATTATGAATATAAGATTACAAATACAGATATTAAAGCAGAGGAGGTTAGAGACAGTAATCTATAAAGATCAGTATTGCTGTTTCACTTCATTGACTTTCCTTGTTGCTTCGACTTTGACTCGACTCTTATGAAAGAACTTCTGTGACCTACAGCCTTAAAATAGGATTGGCTTCAAAATGAGTTCAAGGAAATCCAAACCTGGACAAGAAAAGACAGCTACTTGGAGCCTGACTCAGCTGTCGGACGTGTCGACTTCAAAAGGACATTTCAAAATGGAAGCAACTGCTGGTTGCCATTATCCACTTTTTGCAAGCCAAGTTTTTGATTCTAAATTATGTTCAATAGGTCTAAAAACATCTTGCCAAAGTAGTTTTTTTTCTTTCCTTTTGACAGTTTTCTTTCTTTAAAATTTGTCCCTCAATTCACCATTAGATGAGAACGTGTGCAGTTCTTTTATCAACTGTGAGTTGCTGCAGTCTAGTCGAAAGCATAGGTTAGGATGTGTGCTTTTCTTGGGTTCTTTCTCACCATTTTAACTGACAGGCTACCCAAGATTCTTTGGCAGGTTTAATCACCCATTCACATTGGTTCTTGGTAAAAGGAAACAAAAATTGCTGTATTGCTTTCTGATGATAAGAACCAAGCCACATCAGAAGGCATGAAAGACAGATTGGGCTTTTTTTTCTCTCGTCTCTGGCAATAATTTTCTTCCTTTACATTTTCTTTGATGTGTAACATTCTGTGAATATCTGCAGAAGAAAGGCTGTACTGCAGTAATAAAAGCTATTTTCTACAAGGACAAGAAGGTTCAGGACAGGCACTTTATGTCCGGTCATGATTCCATTCTTCAACAATAACTGCCGCTGTGTTTAATTAGGAAAAATAGACTATTAGAAACATTTTAACACTTTTTAATTATTAGGTCAAGTCACCCTTATATTTTAAAAAGAAAAAAATAACCTTTTCAACCTCAAAAGGTTTGTGGCAGTGAAGAAACTGAAGTGTTGGATACAGTGTTAAAAATGGATTTATCTCACAACTCTGTAGGATTCTATTTATTTGTTCCTTTTAGAACAAAGACAGAAAAAGATGGAACAAGAGAGAAAATGGAAATTACCTGAGAGAAGTTTCTCCTAAGAGTTTATCCATTCCTCTATCGCACTACTGCCAAGTTTTCTTTGTACATGCAGCAAGGTTTATCTTGTTCCTGAAATCTCTCAGTCATTCTCCTCCTCAGTGCTCCCGCTCTTTGTGATTACAGCATCTACATCCTAACAGAATACTAATCGAGCAAGTAAATGGTAACACGTTATTCGAAGTGAAGTTCAAGACCTCAGCTAATTTGATTTAGCATTCAAGTGGAACAGAGTTTAATAGATCTCCTGCGCAACAGCTCATATGCAGAATTAAAACAGACTCTGTGATGACATGTACTTTTTATACATGTATGTCACAGCAATAAATAGGTAGAAGTTTATAATTATTAAAGGGGAAGGTTTCTTTGAGACACACATAGTCTCTAGGTCTTATAGGACTTCTACAGTGTAAGAACACAAACAAAAACGTTAAGTTTCAGAATACAACCTATTGCTGACATACGAAAACTCAAATTTGCAACAATATTTTTTATCCCCAAGATAAAGAACAAGGAGGATTCTATGGCTTAATTACTTCATGATATAATAACCAAGATATTACCTCATAGGAGCATGCCCATCCATTAAACTTTACACTTATGAGAACAATTTAATTTTACATGGCCTACAACTAATTTTCTATCGTGTCCTTTTGCTCCATATATCAGCTAATTTTGTCAGTCCCACCAGAAAACAGTTCTTTTTCCCCCACCTGAATTTTTTCTGAAACACTGATACATTTATGCATTTAGTTCATTAAGAAATCCATTACCTGAGGCCAAGATCTATACTTTATATCCAACTTTTTTTTTTTTTACATTTTAAAGTTTAGACACCTAATCACTGAGCAGGATTCTCATTGCATTAACATTACATGTTCCCTGTGCCATTTAAAGCCCATCCAAAGGTCTCCAGCAATCTGAGAGCTAATCATTGGATGGTTAATTTGTGACTGTATATTCCTGGATACTGTTTGACATTTGATTCTTATATTCATCACATAGCTATCATTCCCGTATAATGGGAGTTCTTGTGTCATAAAATAGTAGATGTAGTAACATTCTTTTTTATTATTTTTCTGTTTTTTGCAATGAACCTTCTTTCTCAGTCATGTGTACCCTAGTCCCCACTGGGTGTAGTCGCCAAAGGTTAGCCTTGCAGATATAAAAAAGCCATTGATAACGCTATAAGAATGCCATTTATTTGGAAGTAGCCAGGGGAGGATTTTTAATTATGAATTGATTTGCAAAAATCTGCAGATTTGAGGTGTAATACAGCCAGGGAGAAAAAGGTTTGCCAAATAGAACAAAGGGAATCAGGAAGGATATGTTGCTGTGGGGGCTATGATGACAAGAGTCAAATGTGTGTCACTGTCCGTAGGCCTATTCATTTTGAATTTCACAGACCAGGCTGTATGTTTAGCAACCGGAAAGTGGACATGATATTTTATTTACTGAAAAGACTTATTGTGCAGCAACAAATGCTGGCAAACATATTGGGAGTCAAAGCTTTAGCCAAATATTAAAGAAATCATGGTGATGCTAAATGAAAAAAAGAGGAAACATTTTAAAATGTGTGTTAAGGGTAGAAGCAGAAACACAAATTAAAAATGGGCTATAGTTTTATCAACTTGAACTTGTTCCATGTTTTACATATTTTGTTGTGAAATAAAAAAGTTCAATATGTTTTTATAAACTGACCCTCTAAGTTCAAAATTTGTGATTAATTACATTTTCACTTTTATTAGTTATGGTTGGGCGGCACGGTGGCTCAGTTGGTAGAGCTGTTGCCTCCCAGTAAGAAGGTCGCCCGGGACATTTTTGGGCAGAGTTTGCATGTTCTCTCCATGCTTGTGTGGGTTTTCTCTGGGTACTCTAGTTTCCTCTTACAGACAAAAAACATGACCGGTACGCTAATTGGTAACTCTAAATTGTCCCTTGGTGTGAGTGAAAGAGTGAATGGTTTGTTATCTCGTGTGTCTTTATGTGTCCCTGTAATGGACTGGAGACCTGCCCGAGTTAGCCCCGCCCCTCACACTGTGACTGCTGGATAAGGGCACCAGTGACCCCCATGACCCTGAAAGGAAGAAGTGGATGGATGGATGAATAGTTATGGTTGTATTCAGATAGCTAATATAGCAGAACCACAGCTAAATGGGATGGCTGCAGTTTTGTAAAATACTTACCCAAAAATACACTGAGTCACTTCCCAGTTAACAAAAAATGTGTTTATTTGCTCAGGTGTGTTTGTTCCAAGATGCTGCTTATCAGTTGTCTCCAGAGACACCTCTCTTTTACCAGAAGAAAATCCTTCCTGTTTTGATTCTGATTTCTGTCAAGGCCTTAAGCTGTCCCAGATTTGAAAAGCTCACAGGTGTGATTGTGTTATGTTTAAGGCTCGCTCCTCACTTCAGCTAAGGAGACAAAGCGAGTGGATCTTGGCACACACCAGCCTTTCTGCTCAGAGTGCCCTTACGGTTCCTCTGGTTCGCATTCGGGCCTTCCTGCCTCCCCATCTGTACTGGCCTTTGGCTGACTGACTGAAGGAAAACAATAGTAGTCTGGACCAGTGTCCTCCTGTCGCTTAATGTTCTTGGCTTCGTGTTAACAGCAATAAAAACAATGTCGCTTTTGCACGGCTGCCCATTGCAGGTAGCAGCGTTTATAGCTTGGCTGGAGCAACTGGTCTCCCACTGGTTGATAGGATACATCATCCACACTCGTTGTTTTACACTCATCACATTAGCATGAAGTGTTGGACTCCGCTCCTGTTTACTCTTGGCTTTAAAGATGCTGAAAATGTTGCCGGTGCACCATTTCTTCTTGTTACAAGGTTTGTGGCCAAGGGTATAAATGTCGCACTAGAGGTGTTTATCACACTTTCAAGTGCTGTGACTGCAGAGCTCTTCATCTAAAAGTCCATCTTCATAATCATAAAAAATGGGCTGTATTTTTGTGGATGAATCAGTCAAGGAACTGAACCGTTTTCTGCAGGAGTAAACGTCAGTAGAGATTGTGTAAAAGCTGTCGTTAACGCAGCTAAATTTAAGGAGGCGTCAAATCAATACAGTCTGCAGGATTTAGACTCTATCACCTCTCTGCTGCTATGTGCCTGGGGTAAAAGTCTGATATTTTTTTTTATTGTATTTTGTCTTTTAAAACCACACCATTCATTTTATTGTTATTTTTTTTTTTTCTTTGGATGTTCCCCCAATTTTTTGTCAAGAATATTTTAGGATTGAAAAAAAAAGTTTGATAGTTCAGGGAAAAACGTGTTTTCAGGCACAATGATGCTTTAAAGTAATGACAGCCTGTCTCAGTTGTGGCATCATAACAGTGCAACAACTGTCTATTGCTCAGTGGAACAATATTACAATCCAGGTTGTCTTGACACCCACATGCTGGTTCCACATAAAATGGGATTAGATGATAAATTTGGCAGCGCTAAGATGAACAAATTAAGTTTTTCTTGACATCGAAATAGTAAGAACTGCCTCAAAAGGAGCCACCACCAGTTTTGTCAAGTCTTGCCTATGTATCTTCCTGTTCCTTTTGCAAAAAAAAAAGAAAAACCTGTTGCTGAATACTTACTCTCAATGACTTTCCAGAATAGTTACCATGGCAACCCCACAATGGTAACAATGTAATTCAAAGAGCTAGTTGTGGCATGGATATTACAGTTTGGGGCAATGTGGACCCAAACACAAAGAGGCAGGCCTGAACGCTGCATTACTCCTTTGTATCATCAGGTTTTACATTAAGGTGAAATAAAAATAACACGAGCTGCTTCCTACAGCTTTTCTCCTCTAAAGACATTTTGGGCCGTTTTTTTTTTCTTTTCTTTTTACCGTATATTAAAAGCAAACTGCCTCACTGAATTTTTGTGTCCCTACGTTTAGCTACATGAAAAAGTGGCTTTGCTGGAAATGTAACAAACTATTGGCAGGTAGAGCAATATGTTGAATGCTTTGAAAAATCCACTAAAATAAAAGGTGAAAGTCTAATCAAATTCAGTTTTTTTTATTGTTTAGGGGTTTGTAGATTGAATATCTACACTTTCAACATGCATGGGAGTTTAATTGAACTTCAGCTTTGTAATTATACAAAATACACACGCTTTCATATTTTTTTTTCTTACTTTAGTTGAGTGAAGTCACAGCTGTCTGATCAAAATGCAATCTTTTTTGCCGTCTTGAAGTTTTCTTTGAATTTAATTCCAAAGAGTTATGTTCTCATCTAGTCCTTCCAGCACTTCTCAGCTCAACACAGAAACATCAATACTGTCCTTAGAAAATGCCTAATCTTAGTTGTCATACAGCAAATGTTTCTTTTTTTTTTTTTTTACCTGAGCTCTGGTGCAATTTTGATAAAGCCTGCATCGTTGCACAGAGCAAGATAAGAACCTCTTTTTTTCCTGCTTTTTACTCCCCGTAAAGATATCTGGAACATCTGTTTGAACACAGTACCAATTAGTATCACAGGGTGACAACTAAACAGCATGGCAAAGTTGAACAGGGTGTGTGTTTGTTTACGAGAGAGCTTTCAGGATGTGATAAAATGATATTGAGAAAGCAGGCTGCTCAAAACACTTCCACTCAGGTTCATGTAAAGATTTTTCCACACATTAAATGCTTACACAGCCTAACTTTGATGGAACTGGAGCTGCCATTCATCAAATTATATGGACTAGCTAACGCTTAAGAGGTGACACGGCTTCTGAAATAACAAAATGGGTTTGTTGCAGAACCGATTAAATGTTTCAATGTCATTAATTATTGTATTTATTAGTCTGTGTTTTTGCAGAGAATAACATTTGCCTATTCTTACATTAAGTGTTCAAAAGGAAGGGCTTGAGTATGTATACCTTAAAACGTGTTACTGTGATTGCTGGCCTATACTGGCCAGTAGTAATCTGCAAATTCACATTTTTAAAGAGCTGTAAAATAAATGTTGATCTCTGAAATGGTACTTTCAGAGATTGTCTTTTATTGTCTGTACAAAGCAGTTTACTCTCCTGCAGGAGACATAACAAGACAAAATATAGGGAATAATTACGGATCCCCCTAACTGATAGTGTGTGTTTAATGCTGATTATTTTAGTGTTTGAATATGAAACTGGTCCATGCAAATTGTAGTTTCTGCATACATTATGAACATTGTTCCTGCTTATGCACACTTCAGATGACAGATGAAATTAAATGTCTTGTGTTTATGTGCTTGTTCCCTGTGCACTTTGATGTCTGACTGTATGTGTGAACTATGAGTCATCAGCCAGACAAAGTTATCTCTGGGATTCCTGAGTTTAAATTTATCTTCACATGGCAACACTGCTGTTTCTCCCCTTCTTGTGCTTAATGTACTTCCTGGACTTGTCTCACAGCTTGTTTTTATTAATTTTTCTTTTTAAGTCAGCAGAAGAATCAGTTCCCACAATAGGTAGAATCAGTGATGTATGACCACATTAAAGCTTGGGAACCATCATCTTAGTGAGTCCTACTTTAGTCCAATTATTTCACGAATGGATTACTGGCTTCTTGTTATTATTTTATTTCTGAATATCTTGCTGAATGTTGGATTTGCAAAATAACCTATTTAATAAATGGAAAACAATGTAGCGTCAACTGTGTGTTGCTGCAATCACTTTTTGGGTACAATTACAATCAGAGGTTTACATTCTCTCATGTCAGTATAGAATCACAATATGTTCAGGCTTTTAGTTATTTGAACACTTTGTTGTTCTTCTCCCAATTACTAAAAACCTTGTATGATATTTTTAGCTTTACTAAAAATTTGGCTAAATGTTCATTAGAAAGTTACACTTAGACCGCATGCATTTTGTATCAATCAACAAACTTGCTAGTAATTGGAATTCTAATAGCTTTTAAGCACAGTCCACATATTTACTATAGGGATAAGGATGAGGCTTTAATGCTTTTCAACAAGCTTTTTCATTATTATCTCTCGTTAATTTGAGCAAATCAAACTTGTTGCATGGTTGTTTGATCCTGGAGAATAAATGGTTCCAATAAACCAATAATAGCCTGAATTAATATGACATCCATGCACATAATGAGTGGGAATAAACTTCTGATGAGATTTGGGGGTTTGTTGCAATTTCTACTTATCACTCTTTAACCTGAACCACTTTTCCAAAGTCAAACTCTAGATATGTGAAATATTTAGTTATACTTGGGTTTTGCAGTTAAACAGCATTATGAATCAAAGTAATAATAAAATACACCAAATTGAGGAAACTATCAAATAAACAGTTTTACAATATATACAAGTTCAGGCTCTTTTTACAGACCTCATGTCATTTTACAGAAAAATGTGTCAATAAATATTAAACTCACCAGTGGTTTTTCTACACTGCTGCTCAGCAATAAACTGTTGGCTGTAAAAAATATAAATGTAAGTATGTTCATGGCATTATTGCTTTATTTGAACCATTTATTCTCCAGGATCAAACAACATGCAACGGAAAAAGAAATTTAAGTATCTTCATGGTAGAGGTTTACTGAACGTCTGGTGGTGCAAACACATAACTGGGATCATGTGGAGCCTACCCATAAAAGTGGCTGTGAAAGCAGGTCAGCATGTTGAATGTGTCAATCTTGGAAATGTCTTAAATTTAGATATCGCTCCCATGCTGAGCAATTCAGACTGGCCACCATAGAATGTACATACCCTCATAACAGTATGATATAAATGAAAAAAAATAAAAATGCTGTTTCAATGTAACTGCAGGTGCTTTAAAAGTCTTCTATAGATGGAACGGAAATGCTTTTTAAATGGAGCCATTGTGTCCACAAAAGCCATTTTGGTCGATCATTACCTCTTTCTGAGAAGCAAATAGGAAAATGAAAGAACTAATTCCTTTATGTATAGAGAGATGGCAAATTGAAGCAATGCTGTTTCTATTAATAGAGCACTCATGATGGTGTTGTTTGATACAACACAATAAAACCCAAGACATTGCAGTCCAACAGACAGATTGGATGGTTGTGATCCACTTTGTAAGAGATTGAATTTTGAATTTGCCCTAAATTGTTACACTGACTTATTGGTGGTGGGTAAATGAAAAAAATAGAAATAAAATCTGTTACAATAGGGTTACGTTCAACAATAGTTCAACTATTTTTAGGTGAGTTGTTGATTCTGTAGATGGCGTCTAATCACTGGCCTCACAAATCATAGCTCAAAGACAGACTGGCATTTTTTGATGTGAGGTTTTGTGGAGTTTTTACCAGTGGCCAGTAAATTACCTGAAGTAGAAAACGCTCAGGGCACTATCAGTTTGAAAAATCAAATGGAGTTTATTTTTGGGGAATTAAGCTAGAAGCTAGAGTGGTGCAAAATCAGAAGGGAACTGGTCATTAAAACAACTCCAACCCTAAATATTTCATAGCATATCCCCTGAATGCTATTTTTATAAACCTTTACGACTCACTTTTTCTTAAAATGGTTATTTAGACTGCATGCCAAGTTGCCTGCGGTCATATACCACTAATGGTCTTTGTGA
>JAVKLF010000077.1:1366570-1378063 GCA_034783495.1 Millerichthys robustus | reverse complement strand
AGGGGCTATCTGAGAATGTGACAATAAGGGCTTACACTTAAATCAAAAAGTGTATTTCCCGTGGAAATGTGTGGAACAAATCCTTGGCAAAAAGATCAGTACTTTTAGAAAAGGAGAACAGAGCATCTTGTTTGATGGCAAAGCTACAAAAAGCCTTACACAACTGGGGATTTAATGCTGACAAATTCAAAATGAAATGTAGAAGCTGTATGAGAAAAAAAAATGGAAGGTTAAACAACCAAGATGTGTCTTGTGTTACATTTATGGTGTGCTTGGTGTCCTAGTTCTATAAAATCCTTTCAAAAATTCCTTCTCTCTGAGGGATCCATGGCCTGAAAAAGTACGATAGCCTCTGTGGTAGTGAGGATCAAATAGTGGGACATACTCATGATGTTAGGCCCCTCACACAAAGGATGACAAACCAGTACACGGTCAGGACCAGGCTGGTTAATGGCAAATCTGAAAAACCTCCCTAAGTTGACGTTAATCATGATACAGCTGTGTTGTTGGTGCTTGCTAAATAGGCTTTTCCTGTGACGCTCTCCCTTCCCTTTTTCTGTATATACCCATCCTGACACAGGTCTGACAGGATCCAGGTTTGTGCATCATGTCAAAGCTAAGTTGTTCTTTGCACGAGGACAGCGTGGGCAGCCCTACTTCAAATCCTCAATGAGTAAGTCACATCAATCTACATGGCCCACGTGATGAATAGGTTACCACCAACTATTCGGAGCTTGATCTACTGCCAACACAATGAGCAAAATGTTTTTTTTGTGTTTTGTGCATGTTACATGTATCACACGAAACAAAATGTCTCCTGAATACTGAAGACCTCCATAAGATCCTGCAAGGAAGTGCATGTGTGTGTCCACTGAACAGGTTTTTATGAAACTTGCAGAAACGGATGTACATCTAGAACTAAATAATCTTTGCAGTCAGTCAAATTCAAGATGGCTGCCACAGCTAATCAACCTTACTCAAGACAAAAAAAAGTCAGTTCTACAGACGTTGAGCTAAAATGCTTTGAGAGTGGCATCTTTTGAAACAGCGCAAATGTCATTTTCAAGGTTTATTCCAGAACTATGTCATTTCTCAACATAAAATGGGCTTAGTCTAAAACCCTGGCATTAAAGAATGTGGGTAATCAACATTCTGTTTTGGAATACTAGGCCTATTAATAAAACTAAGGCTGCTCCTCGGGTAAAAAGCTAAACATCTTCAACAACAATCAAAACAATTCCAGCTTCCTTCGATTGAACTCACCAGGATTAACACATCCTGGATTACTTAAAATCTACATTTACAGCACTGCAGATTATGACCTGCCTTGAACATACGCTTGAGTTTTTTGTTTTGTTTCTTCTGCTAGGGGTAATAAAAATTATAATAACTTTGAAATGAAAAAAGAAGGCAAACAGATTTACTGTCTTAAATAGGGAGAAACATGTCTCAAGTTTTTAGTCAAGTCAGTGCTGTGCAATTGGAGAACAAAATCCATGTCACCAAGGGAAGGATCAATATTGTTTTGGCACAGAAGAAATGCCCCATGTCAGTATGTTTCCACATTTGGACTCGGAGGCTCAGTCCCTGCCAACTTTTTTGTTCTGCCAACTGGACAGAAACCTTTAGCTGTGTGTCATTTTATCACAATGACCGCAAACAACAGCGTTCAGAGCAGCCGGCCTCGATTTTACATCTCACTGGCAAAATTAACTCTCATTGTTCATTTTGCCCTCTGCTTAGAGTGGCTTTGAGATTAGCTGCAAAAGTTATGCTAATGTGTAACAACTTTTCTCATTCTCACAGGCTTAAAACCATAATTCAAAAGTAAAAGAGAAGAAAATAAAAAGGAGAGAAAGCTGTGGTAAACAGCCTGGTGCCTTTTAGATGATAGACTGACAAGGCTAAGAAAACAGTGTTAACTGACCAGAGGGCAGAGAATTCACGTTTGACATTTGTGGCAGGTTTCATTTTGGATAAATTCACTCATTCCACCACGTGCCCTTGCCCCATTTTTTATTTTTTACTCTTACACAAACACACCAAAGGACTGTCGCATGGCTCTATCCCCAGGGAAACATCCAGTGCCCAGAAATCTGCTGCACTACCAATCTTCCAAGGCTCCGAGAATAGAACGATTGCACCCTGCTGTATCTAAACATCACTGCTGCTGCTGGACTGGGTGTGCTACTCATGCTGATCTCGCCTTGTAGTCAAACTGACACACGATTAATTATTTTCCCTAAGACATTCCTAACTGTTTTGCTTTATTACCATCACTTGCAACACTGCAGATGACAAACTATCTGCGATGCATCGCGGTGAGCTTAAATATATTTACACTAGGTTAGTTATCAGGGCGACACATGCACATATCACATGATGCCTCACTGACATCATCTTCTATGAGTCTTGCTACATAGAATGAGAAGAGTGTGACGGGATGAAGGGAATCCGTAGAGGGTCGCGAAAAGGAGGAGGGAGCTAGAAAAAACAAAGGGAAAGGAACAGAGAGAAGCTATGAGAAGAAAATAAGAGCAGCCTGACTAAGCAAGACAAGCATAGGCTGCGTACCAACCGGCTTCTCAGATTGATTTATAAATGTGAGCTGACGGTTGAAGACGAGTGAAAACAAACTTTCTGGTTCTGTTGCCAACAGGCGTTGGAAACTTGTGGGCATATTATTCACTGTCATATGACGCAAGTGCAACAGAGATAGTAGCTCACACCAAATCTGCCTGAATGAAACAGAAATCAGTAGTGCTGTATTTGTTTTTGGTTTCAAGACTTTATTAAAAATGCCAAATTTCCACCAAATATTAATTCTCGTAGAAATGGGATAATAAATGAGTTGTCAATTGTTGTAAGGCAAATTATGTTGTTTTTATCTAAGCCTCTGTGGGTCAGTGTCTGTTGGTTAGCGCAATTATTTCATGCTAGCAAAATTTGACATGTTACAAGCTGAGCAGTAACGATCCACGCAAGATTTCAACATTGTGTGAAATTGTGAATGTTATTTTCGAGATTTGACCAAATCGACTTTAATTGTCATTTCTCCAAAATAACACAAACTTGGTTTAAAACTGTGGCATAAAAAGTAGCAGGTCATATATGACCACTTTTTCTTTTGACCTGAAGATGGACCAAACTAATTTTGTTTTGCAGTGACGCTTTAAACTACCGTACTCCGAAAAGTAAGACCTGAAACAGTGCTTTCTATCTCCAGGCCCAGCCACATCTCCTTAAATTAAAGTCCTCATTAAGATGTGATGATTTATCTTGGATGGGGCGTATATCTTCTGGAAACAGTGTATTTTTATCTTGTGGGATGGTAAATTCCTTTCAAGCATTCAAATGGAAAATGAAAACACCAAGTGAAATTATATAATAAAATCATGTTAGTGATTCGATCACTAACTTGTTGTTCAAACACGTCACATTTTGCTTACTTCTAGACATGTTACTCAAGTGTGCGTGCTCTGCCAAACAAATGTCTACCGCCTTTTCCTACCCTTCCAGCTTACACACACGCGCAGGCAGTCTCTCCTCGTCTACCTCATGCTCTTCCCCCTTCTGTCTCTCCCCGGGAGACTGATGCAGTGGCTGATTGCGTGGGAAGTTCCTCTGTCATCGTTAGCGGGCTTAGACGCACTTGTCAGGGGCCACATTAGGAGTTTCCAATGAACCCTCCTTTGCCTCTGACAGTCAGGAAGCAGCTCTGAGATGGGTCAGTGGTCTTTTTGAAGGCATACTGGGGCATAATCTGCACTACAGATCAGTACATTTGGTCTGAAGCAATTCCAATATAAATTGGAAAGGGTTGGTAACGTGCATGCCATACAGATATAGAATAATTAGCCTTTCAGGCAGCAAAAGAGATCAACTGCTCAAATTGAGATGTAGCTTAGCAGGAAACCATGGTAGACATCCAAACAGCTGCTAATTTTATGCCATTTCATATAGGTGAGGTCTACCTGATTAAAAATGGCTAAAGGTTAGCAACAGCTGGTCTACTATCAATGATATGCAATTTTTACTTGATACAAAGAACAAACTACATACAAGGCTATTGCTGTTGCTTTAATGCTAGCTTATAAGATCTACAAGAACATTTTTAATGGTATAATATGAGAAGAAAAAAACACGTTATATGCTTTTACGTGGTTCAGGTTCAGATTTTTCTTTACATACAGCTGCATGCATGACATCTGAGTAGAAGAGTTAGAATAAATTTTGGCAGAAAGAAAAATCAATTAGAAATCAAGCTTATCAGAAAAAGAGCTTAGTATTTAAGATGGAATTTACAACACCCTAAACAAATTAAATTAGCAAAATGTCTCAGCTATTCAACAAATGTCATTATTTCTTTTAACTAGCATCAATTTTGAGTTTAATGTAACAATGTATTTCTGTGCATCAAATGTGTTCAAGCTCTAGCAACAGGTTTTCTAATAGATGTAGTTCAGTATGTGTGCGACTGGTTGACTCATAAACCAGCACATTAAAAAAATGAAACTTTATTACAGCAGTTAAAACCACTTTCCATTTACAAGCCAGTCATATTGATTTTTGAAGTTGGTTGGAGGATTTTTTGACTTGGAATTTTGAATGGGAGGATGAGGGTTTCAGTAGATATTTCTGTTGACTTCCAAAAACAAATGGGATCAGCAAAATGATAACCAGTACACTAAAAACTCTGATAAATCTCCCAGGAAACCGTGAAGAAAAAGAACAAATTTCTACTGGAGTGATTTTGTATCAATATCTGATCAAAAACTATGCAAGCTTGTCAAAACTTCAGATCACGCAAACATCACCAATCTTTACAGCTCAGTGAGCCATAAATCACTTGGCAACAGATTATTAAAAAGCTGTATACTGTAGCCTGATAGTTGAGATGATATGAAAGTGGATTTTCTAAGACGAAAAAATGAGACATTTTCATGTAATATCACAAAGTCTGCATGGGGTATGCCATCCTTCTATATTGAGACATATCTACCCTGCACCATTTCTGAAAGAAATATAAAGGCCACTTGCAAACTCACGAGTCGCTTATTGTAACATTTGGCTTGAGTGTGGCTGTGAAGATTTGAGCAGAAAAAAAGCTAAACGTCATATTTTACTTGTTTACATATATGTCACAGACGGTTGTGATGGGTTTTGTTTTTTTGATGGGTTCAATTTTTCTGTTTTTTAGTGTAATTTCTATCTTAGTTTTGGTGTTTGTTTGCTTGTTTTGTTTGACTTGATTTCAGCACGAGTTTTTCTTGCACTTATTATGAGCCACGCCTGTTCTAAATTGCTTCCTTCCCTGAAATTAATGACTGCTTTACTGCCATTGGCTTGGAAATAAAATCAGATAAAGTCCTAAGCCTATTAGGTGGTACTCTAAGAACAGAAAGCCACCAAAAAGGGCCAGTGAAGAGGCACCAGCAAACAGAAGATGGATGGAGATGAGGCCAGTGATCAGAGGGGCCAGGATGGAGGAAGGCAGTGATGAGTAAATTAAATGCTTCTGAAGCTTGCTTTGAAAAAGGGTTCACGACCGGAAGCACCTTTGGCGCCATGTTTTCGTCACGAAAACAAAAAGCCACTTGAAATGACACAAAATGAACCACTTCATCATGACAGAGTTGACGGCTGTTTAATGTTATGTGACATTTTGGTCTGATATCAGGTTTTCATTGTGCTGTTTTTAACATATTGTTTGTGGGTGAAAGAATAAAGTTATGGTTGTTTGTGGGTCACAGCACCATGTGCTCCGATGACCATTAAGCTTCACTCACCACAACTTTATTTCCTCGTTCATGTCTTGGTGTTTCCCCAGCTTTTCATGCTTGCTGCTCATGTTAAAGTCTTTTCGGGTTACTACTATTTTATCATTTTGTGATTTTTAATTTTGATAAAAGCAATCAAACGTTTTTTTCTGTTTACACACAAAACGGGAGGACATTTTAGCAACTAAAACCGATGACTAACGTTTTCATCTGTTCCTGCTGCAAATTACTAGTAATAAAATGCTATCTCAGTAAATGTTCCTCCTATTAAGTTATTTACAAGGGAAAAAAAGCAAAACCTGTGCATGTCTTTCCAAAAACAGATTATGATTCAGCATTTGTAATTTTTTTTGAAAGTTTATTCTGTTTATGTATTTTTCTACGCTTCATTTGCAAAAGGAGAGATTTGTGTGTGTGAACTCTAAATATGGTTGCAAAAAATATAGCATTAGAGAGTCTCCAAACGGGGGAAGTGGGTGTTTAAAAACCAAAGCTGGGCGCGTCAAGGAGATTAATGTCCTGCTATTGTCTCCGGCTCTCATCAGAATACTTTTATCTGCAAAAAATGACGGTGCTTGCACTTTTCATTATGTACGTTAGCTAGAGAGCCGCGCACCATATCCTTCTTAGTTCCTCACTTCCCTGTTCACAAAAGGATTTCTATTTGCAGTGTTTGATGCAAAAACAACCCAACAAATTCACAGATTTCCAGTGAGGAGGGTGAAAGAAGGTTAGCTTGCGTGTTTAGTGAAGAATCTGTGCATGACCATGTATCCAGGCGTCGTTTGGACACCCTACTTGTCATTTTTTTTTACTTCTGAATAAAAATCTGACACAGTAATGGATGTTTTATGTCTTGCAAACATGGATATGGAGAATATGGATTACTCTGGAGGGAGCATCGATTGTTTTAAGTGTCTCTGAAAAATGAGATGGCAGCTGCAGGGCCAGAGTGTGTTCATGTGTCTTTGTTCTTTCCTCTGAAGTCCATCAAACCAAATAGTTTTATGTGTGCCTTCATGTGCAATTGTGTTAAAATTATTGGAATTTAATGTACAAAATTGTAGAAGTGTTGCAGAAGTATTCAGAAATAGCTGTTTGAGAGTACAGTTAGCAATGTTTCTCCTTCCAAAGAACAAAATGTCAACTTCTCTTGTTTGTATTTTTTCCAGTGTGACCACTATCACCTAAAAACTGCCACTACACATGATTATGTTTTAGTATTTAAAAGCTACACATTAAATCAGTCTACTAAAAAAAACATACAAAAGACTGATATTTTTGCGGAGCATCTCGTTGGGCGGCAGCTATTATGGTCTCAAAATTGTCACAAATGTGCCCATTTTTACTTGGAAACACTAAACATAACTTTTGTCCAAAGTCCTGGTGGCAAACTTGGTAAACTAGTTCTCATACCCAAGTCTTATTTTCAATGGGCAGTGTTCAGTTTTGCTCTACAGTGATTTCCGATGTACTTTGCATCTATTTGAAGGGATAAGAGAAACAAACTGTATTTTAAATGAGCCTCTGAAAGTTTTAGAAAAATTAAGTGCAACACTTTTTGCGCACTTCAAACACATTTTGTGTTTACGATTCAGACTCTGGAGTGTTTCGTGACTGATACGAAGGCAAGAGAAAAAGTTCTGCGTGTGCATCAATGTTAGTTGAAACTGAGATCAGAAAGCTACATGGGGACGTGAACAAAGCAGGCACTGAGCAGTAGTCAGTCTTAACATCCATTTGATCAAAGGTTTGAGATTTAATAGCAAAAAAAAAAACTTTGATGCTATTCCAACAGACAACCAACTAATCAATCACTTTGACAGTGATCACCAACTTCCTTTTTTAAGCCTATGAACTTTCCTCAGATGTGCAAAATGGATTTTTTTCTTTTTACAACAAGAAATTGAAATTGTCTTAAGAAAATGGAGTTAGACTCACCACATTGCTCATCTCAGATAGGATCTTTCCTACAGTATGTTCCCCCTCGAGCTTTCTACCTGCAGTGAAATGCATCACTTTCCCACAGAGGCTGGCATTTCAGTTAATGCTGGGGCCAGGCCGGTAATAGATTCATTTAAGTAATTATTTAGAGACTGGAAGAGACGTGGAGAGGGGCGGGAAGGGACTGAACAAGAAAGACAAAGTGGTCGGCAGACAAGAAGAACTGGTATGCAGCCTTTGATTATTAAATTTTGTTCCCAAATCCTTCTGGAATGCAACGGATCGCTATCAGTGAGAAAATGGGTAAGACAGAATGTCATTACGTGAAAACTTATTGACCGTCTACAGCGTGAAAAATGTAATGTGTCGCAAAGAAAGTGCAGCTGTGCATATCACACACATTAGGAGTCTCCATACTGACACGCAAACAGCACCAACAGCGCCATTTGGACTATTCTGAATACCAGCAACCATAGCAGGTACGGAGGCCCAGACTTGATTAGATTTGATACTGACAGTGCATATGTCTTCCTCCAGCCAGGCAGTGACTGCACAGAGTGTAGAAATTGATTTGGTGGGGGTGAGGCACAGTAAATTCTGTTGTTATCGACAGCAGGAGAGTCTGGATGGGAGGCAAATGTGAACACTTACATTTTATTGTAGCATACATTTAACCTACTACACGGTGAAATGGAAAAAAATAAGAAAAAATATCCTTATTTTGGAAAGAACCTTTTTAAAATGTAGAAGCAGCATAGACTATTTTTTTATAATATGCACATAATTAAGCTTTGAATACTTTAAAACACTTTCCAAGGTGCAGGGCAAACTTTTTAAAGATTGCCTGTAAAAAAAAATGCAAGAGTTTTTCTTATTGGAAGATGTTCTAAAAGGTTGTGCTGCATAAAAGTAAATGTATTTCAGATCTTGATTGTGCTCTAAGTCTCTCATCACACTAGTTTGACAAAATTGAGAAAGACTTGTTTGATTTTTTTTCAGAAAAACAGCAAACAGGCTTAAATCGGAGGCAACCGGACTTAGATCATTTCTTGTTGGAAGACGTTTCGACACCCATCCGGGAGTCTTTGTCAGTTCTGGTAGCTCGCTCTGTTGCGATGACCCGGATAACTGAGAATTTGCACAGGCATTTTCAGAAAAACAAAACTTTAAAACCAAAAAAATAAATAAGTCGAATTTGTTGAATTATTTTGTCTCTTCTCTACAAGACCTCTTCAGTCTGAGGAGTTACAGGTAAACTAAGCCTTTTAAGCATGAGGCCTCCACCCCTGTTTAGAGACAGAAGGTTTCTCTTCACAAAAATTGCTTTGAATTGTTTTTTTCCCCAGAAAAACTGTGCATCTATTAAATCAGCAGTAATTATGTTTGTATTGATATTAAATGCTTTGCTGACCCAATCTCAAATGTTTGGGGTCCTTTTGTGCCTCCTGACATCAGGAGTACCCTTTAACTATCAGTGTTTACCTCTGAACATAAAGTTTATGACTGAGATGTGTTGGCGAGCGACGAATGTGTGCACAGGGAAGAAGAATACAGCAGTCAGTGTACCACAGCAGGCAAATGAATCCATTTTACTTTATTGCACAACTGAACTGAGACATGCAATGCCAGCCAGTCATTTAATTCCAATTTACCACTGCCTGTCATGGGTTATATAATAATTAATCATCTGTGCCAATTACTTCAAACAAACTGCTGACTAGAAGCAATAAATACTTGGCATTGTGTTCCCTTTATGTCTTTTTAGCAACAAACACAAGTCAGACGAAAAGTGTTGTTTCGAATTTCCTTTTTATTTACACACTGAGGCCGTGCATTGATGCAGCCCACTGGCTGAGGACTGTAATCTCAGCAAAGTCAGGTGATGAGGTTGATCAGCCTGATGGACACTGTGAGGGTTATAATGCAGGGCCGACCGCCTTATCAGTAGGGCAGGGAAGGATTCCACCGGGCTGGTTGGATCAGTCTGGATGGAACAGATTTCTAAAGTGACCAGGTTGCCTTGCTGTGCGAGACCACTGCTGGTGGTCCATATGGCAGACTGTCATTTTCTCTGTGTGTCCGGCTCCCTCACGCAGAGCGGCGCTGACGCCGCCGCTGCTGTCACAGCTCTTCGAACGGGCCAGATCAGATTTCTTCGTCTCCTGGTCGAGATCAGGTGTACACTGCAGTGTAGTGTGCCAAATTGGAAAACAAGATACAGGAAGACATGGATACAAGATACGCAACATCGATCTGCCAGCTTGTTTATTCAATAATCATGCTGATAACGAAGCTGACTAATTTTAATACTGTATATTAAAAAGGAATTAAAGGAAGGTGGTTGATGTGACAAGTTTTGTCAGGTCTATAATAATAGTTACTTTTCTCACAAAGTATTTGTGTCATTTCCTATGGTACAACACGTTTTAAACTTGGTGTGGTGGTAGCCGAGACCCATTACTAAACCATGCACTGAGCACTTACTGATAAGAAGATTTGAGTTTGAAACTTTTAAATGCTTAACATATACATAAACATTTGAAGTTGAAATTGTCTTAGGATAATAAAAAAATCATCAGACTATCCGTTAGCTCATCAGTCTGGTCAGAATTAAACTATTTCTCCTAACTGAGGTCACTCAAAGATAACATATCAACAGTTTAAAACGTTTCTACACAACTTCACCTAATAAATCCAGGATTGAAACAATCAGAAGTAAAGTTTTGAATCAGTGCGCCAATTAGTTGTCTTTTATAAGCATGCAGCCCTTTTTTTCAGAGTTAAAGGCATCATGTGAAGGTTTTCTAAGATAATACGATGTATTTGTCTGCATATTTGTATAAGAAGTTCAGTTGCTAAGCGAGCCATAGCCAAACAGTCAACATTAACCATCCATCATCTACTGATTTTACTCCTTGTAGCTTGTTATCATTTAACAATCAAAGATCTTCTTGTTCAAACTGTATCTGGACCGTCTCTCTCTGCTGCACAGCTGAAGCATACTAATACATCAGACTGCTTTATGCATGGATGTGCATGTAGCTGCACTTAATTCTCTACTCAGACTGCTTTAGTTCGGCTTGTTTGTTGAATTCTAACATTCCTCGTATTGGCTCACACTTCACAGCATCATGTACGTATTTTATGTGCATCGTGGTACAAAAAAAAGTTTTATTTGCAAATTTCACATCATGTATATTATCAGAAAACTAAACTATTTAAGAATTAGTTTGAGTTATGTGCACAACTGCAACATGCATGATAGTCCAGACTGAAACGTGTCCACGTTTTCGGTGATTATCCTTTATTAATGTGGAAAAAAAGACTGAAAGAAAAACTCTTAAGCCTGGTTTAATACTTGATGGGACGTGAGAAATTGTGTCTTGCTGACATGGTTGCATAGGTCTTCTTGTAGGTTAACAAAAAAAAATGACCTTGTGCCTCTAAACCTCCACTTTGCCAAATGTGCTGTTGTTGTAGTGTTGCTGTTGCTGCAGTGGGACAGCTTACCAGGATTTGTCCCCCACACTATTTATCTTTAAGTATGAATTGTATTTGTGAAAACGACCGTCCTACAATCATGTCAGTACAATCTAGTCTTACATCTTGTCGAGTATACCTCAAAGCTTTACAGTTTTTCATTATGGACTTTTGACCATCAAACACAAGTGTGAGACAACCTCATCTCATCTCATGAACCCCAGAATGAGCCTACATGAAGACAAAACTGTTGTCTTCCTGAGGACAAAGTTATTTGTCTTCAAGCAGG
>JAVKLF010000077.1:1331054-1342612 GCA_034783495.1 Millerichthys robustus | reverse complement strand
AATAAATAATTACACAATGGAATTAGTTATGTATTTTTAAAACTCTTAAAAAGCTTTAAGGCTCGTAAACAAGTGAAATATATTATTTCCCCATACACTACCGTAGAATTGAAAGAATTTTATTTTCTTTTGTTTATGAATACAGATAAGACTGACTTAGTAACTGTTATTCAGAATCAGAATACTTTATTAATCCCAGAGGGAAATTATATACACTATACTAACTATTCAAGTTTTTCACAGTAAGAAACCTCCATAATAATCCTTGGGAATAGGTTAAAAGGTAGACAAATAGACCAGCTGCTCAAATTGTGTTCGTTCACCTTCTGGTATTAAAAATAAATATGCATATAAATACAAATAATTTCTGAGGATGTAGAGTTTGTTGAAACTATGAGCTTCTAGCTGCATAGAAAACAACCCTTGAAAGTCAAAAGAGAAGGAAGAGGAAAAAAGGTCTTTAGGATACCTGTCTTAGTGGTGACACAAACTGAAAAGCACTCCGAGTTGACAAACGATTCAAATAAGAAGTGACGAGGCTCAAGATCATGCATGAGCTGCAACAGGAGCTTTAGATTTAGTGTCCACTCACAGGTCGTAAATTTAAAGAAAAAACGGGCTTTAGTGTTTGATAGAAAGCAATGCCCTGCTGTGACATTCACGCTAAAATGGAGGAGTGGAGAGGTACCTTATTCTAATCAGATGATTTATTTGGGTCTGCTCATTTCACACAAAGTACCTCGTAGATCCCCAAAATGTTGGAATTATTCACTCAGAGATGACTTTATTATTCTAATTTATCTGTCAGCCAAGCAAATAATGTCTGCATGCATGGAAGCAGCTTCCCATAAAAAAAAATCTGAAAAAAAAAAAGAATTTCAGAACTGAGTACATGTGCCAGACCAGGATCCTGCTCTCTGAGAATTAGAGAAGCAAATTCAGGTTCAACTCAGTGTCATAAACCTGATGACAATGAGACCCTCGTCCAATCTCACACCCAGGTTTGTTGCAGTCTGAGTCAGATTTGTGTTACAGATCAGCATGGACTTTGGAAGCGCCACAAAGCCCAAACAACAATAGCCCAGTGTCTCGGACTTGTGTTCAGTTAAATATAAAAAACTTCAGTGACACCCAAGTCTAGATATTTGCAATGCACTCAAGGAGTTAGTTGACTGTACATATCTTTAGAGCAGAGAAAGGAAAAACAGAAGACAAGAAGATTTGGTCCGTTTGTCGTCCAGTCTAACCCTAGAGCAGCAGAACTTGGAAGGTATCTCAGGAAACCTAAGCCGATCCTAACTATAGGATTTGTCATAATTGAAAGTTTAAAATCTGTTCCTAAAAGTGTCAGCCTGATAACTGAAAGCTCTGCTCCCCATTCTACATTTAGAAACTTTAGGAACCACAAGAAAACGAACAAAGTGCTCTGTTAGAAAAAAAAAATGGAACAATAAACGTACCGTACACACATAAATGATTGTTTCAGTTTTGACATAATCTTTTAAAAAGTTACTTTGAAAACAGTGTGACATAAGTGCTTTATTACTGCTTATTGAGTGTAAATGTTTTTGCCAGTGAACTCATCGTTAGTCTTTACTTTTCTTTTCCAGAAGGAACGCCTCAAATCCAAGAAAATAAAATCCAACAGCAGGTCAATGGTCTAGAGCAGCAGTTTGTACCCTTCTGATAATAAAAAAATAAGATTTTCATGTAGTCCCTAATACCAACTATACAGATCCTCAGTGATTTTCTGTAAGTCCATTATCTTGGCTTTAATTTAACAAGTTTTATGCTAATTGAGGTGAAGAATCTCTGCTTGATACAGATCATAGCTTGAGGGATCAATGCAATAAAATTTGATCAGAGGGTTAACAGGATATGTCTTGCCTTCACCATGTAGGGCAAATGCTTTGGGACTACTGAAGAAAAAAAAAGTGAAGCAACCAATAGAGCTCTGCTTTTCTGAACTCGCCTTTCTGTTGAACTATATTTGGCTGTACATGCTGTTAACCTTTAGTCAATGATATAATTTGGATAAGTGCTTTGTCTCTTAATTGCTAGCCTTGATTTTATTTTTTTTATTTTTTTTAGAATAGCAGTCAGTAATTGAAGCTATGAAAATGCCCCCAGGTGGCAGCGGCCAGTTGTAAAGGCTCAGCATGCACACAGTAACAGAAGGCTCTCAGGTCAGTATTCTGTTCGGTCACAAAAATACGGAAAAACTGTCAAATGGGGGAAAAAAAAAAAACTTTTTTGAGTTCTAAATCTTAAAAGGTAGATCTTAACTTTTACTTGAAAAAACTGAACCAACGAAAAAAAGTGGGAAACACTTTCAGGGCAGATGTAAGAAAACACTTAAAAAAACATGTTGCTTTTAGAGTAATGGTGAATTGTGAAAATAAACAAATAAATTTGGAGGTGTTCAAGAAATGAAATCAAACATGCTTGTTGTCAAGTACATTTGCACACACAACAAACTGGTTTTGGGATCTCGATGCTACACAAACATTTTAAATTATGATTTGAATAATGTAAAAGGAGAGTACAGGGCTTCCAGGTCAGGATGACACTGTTGCAGGAATAGTGTCACATCAGTTGATCAGCCATCGATGTAAAATGGATTCCTCTTGTTGGACAGGTCAGTAACTCTGTCCTCTCTGAGGAGCTAATAGCCCAGAGTCTGGTACCAGCTCACACAATCACAACTCCATATATTACAAAACGGATGCTGATGAAATAGATCTGCAGTACAATGGAAGTACAGCATTAACAGCTCCTCTGGTAAAAAATTATATATTGCCACCAAAATATAATTGTGAAGGTTATTTGCAGTTTCTGTAAAACTGTCTAGGTTGTAGTGGAAAGAGTGAAAGGCAGAGTCTGAACCTCAACTTTGCAGGAGTTCACTGTAGAGCCATCGATGCAGCAAATGTCACTTATATTAAACACGTTAGCATCCAGTTGTAGAATTACGTATGTACATATTTATAGATTTCAACCTTTTACTCTTTGATTTAAAAGATGTCTGTGGCTTAGTTTTAATAACGTTGACTTATTATTTTTAGACTAAAACACACTTTTTTAAAATGGGGTCATTCTGTTGCAGTTTTTTTTTTTTTTGCCAAAAGCACTTGAATGAAGAATGGACCTTATTTATGTCTTGTACGGGATTAAAAACTTAAGTGGAGCACCTCTGGTCAGCATTACACCATCGTTCTGTTTTACCCCAGGCTCTCAAAGATAATTAGATACAGAATAATTCATCCAATTGCTGAATTTTTAACTAAAAACACATCTTACTCTATATGCCATATACTGAATACATGACATTACACAAAACAGGCTCTTTTAGAAAAGCACTGGACTTGGGTATAAAAACACAATTTTGTTTTTGAACTCTTTTTGCAAGCAGCAGTGTTGACAGGATTTCAGCCAAATGTAGTTTTTTTCTCCTCCTATGCTCTAAGGTTAATTTGTAGCAGTACTTCTGATGTGAATCAAATGCTTTATCGTCTTTTTTGTTTGTTTTGTGTCTTGTTTTGGTTTTTGCTACAAAATGCAATTAAACCATCAAACTTCCCATCTTCATTTCTCTGGGACTGAAATGTTTTTAAAACGGACTCAACTTTTCTGCCATAAATGTGTGAATCCAACATTTCTCATCATGTAATCAGCGGAATGTTTAATTAAATCCTCACATGTAGTTATTATTTGTACTGATTTTGTAAACATTGTTGGAAGTATAATGATTTGGGAAAGGATAACATACCGATACTGATGGTGTAAATCATCCTGTGTTGTTACTACATGATGTTTTATGGTGCAGAGAATATTTTGTGAAAAAGTACTAAATGATGTGGGTAACCCTCCCGCTGCCCTGGGGTCAAAATAACTCCACCAGGCCTATTTCTGGGGTCGTATTTTGACCCCAGGGCAGCGAGAGGGTTAAAAGTAACTCATGATGCTCAACATATACAATTTCTAAGTCTGATTTTCAGATAAAATTCAGATTAAAGACTATTATGATGTAGGCTTCTGAGATTCTGTTTCACACTCAATACGTCAAGATAACTGTTTTAATTGGACAAAGCTATTTAATTTCACGTGTAAATGTTAATTGGCAGTGAGATTTAGAAAATCTTTTGGGGGCTAAGTCCCCTTCCAAAAGTCAGATGCTAGACTCAGCCCTGGAGTGAATTTTAATCAAGTTGAAGAATATTCTGAAAACATCTGTCTGGAAACAGGGTCTCAAAAGAAAGTGGGTCATTGATTTAAAACAATATTTTGTTGTGCTTAGAACATTGTTTTTATAAAGCCTAAGGCTCTGACTTCACTAGTTTTTTAATTTTTAAGGGTTTAAACTATGGTTATTTTTTAAATCCTATGTAGCTTGTATGGTTGATTAACATTTCCTATTATTAGTAGACTTTTTATCTCATAACTAAAATTGAAGATGTTTGAATCGGGTCAACCTTTAAAAACAAGTCAAAAGCATGGTCATTACACAAAATACTGGTAGACTGTGACAATTTGTTAAATAAACACACCACCGCGGAAAGTCCTCAAAAATCTGTATTTTTAAAAATTTAAATCTGTCTCACTAAAAATTCTGTTTGCACGTGGATGAGGGCTGCAAACGCTGCAGAAAAAGTTTGTTTTTTGCAAAATATTCATGTTAGTGTGAACGAGGCCTGAAGATGGTGTTTGGTTTATTATGGTCATTTTTCAACTTGCAACTGATGCAAGCCCAGTTTGTAGGCAAGCACAAACAGAAGCTCTTCTATTTGATGCACTAAGTTTAAACTCATTTTAAATATGCAGATTCCATGCAGAGTTACAAAACTCTCACTCAGCTTCACGTGTTTTTGAATGACAGATAAGTCACACATTTAATCCTTACGCTTTCCATTATTTTTATTTCTGAATGATCACTATCACTGCTTGTTTGACGATATGTCTCTGTGTTTAAACAAATTCAACATTACTTGAATAATATTAATTATACTCATTCACATGAAGATAAAGAAGGTTGCTCTACATGTACGGCACTGGCAGCCACAGCCAGCAGCTCAAAAAAAGATTTATATAAATCCCAAACTGCTCAGAACGAACCTGCAACTGGTTGCAGTTTTAAAACAAGTGTGGATTTCATGCAGAGGAGTCTGTCAGGGTTTAAGGTCGATGATAGTCTTGGATCCCGTCTTCTGCTTTTTCATAAAATTTGGATTTTCCATAAAACCTTTTGTTCATTTTCTCAATTGTTGCCGACTTGAAACAGACAGGGTTTTACAAGAAGTCAGGCCTCTGCTGTGAAATTTACTTTGCCTCTACCTAAAACTAACACACTCAAACATACATTTCTGTACAGAGCCAACTCTTATTGTGTTACCTGCCGACATAACATCACATAGCAGCAAACCCATTTCTAAAAATAATCTGAAAAGTTTTTTGACTGGATGATAGAGGGGGTTGTGTATTGTTGTATTTTGTGAATTATGTTAGGACCTCAGGAAGAAAAGTCTTTATGACGGTGAAGACTAATAGGGATCCTATTCAATAAACAATAAACAGCTCCTTCAGAGCTGCGGAATACATTAAACATCTGGTTTCACGAGGCGTACGACAAGTGAATTAATCTCAATGTTTGCAACGCGCACTGTAGCCCTTTGATGCTGGAATGAGCACACTAATGTTGATAAGATATGCACGGTTAATGAAGAGCTTGTCTTGGATACTCTTTTCCCCTCACTATCTGCAGTTTGCGACACACAATCCAATCATCCCCTCTAGCACAAATATTGTCATCCAGTCTGTAAATAAGGTAAGTAGGCAAAAGGCGCTCGCCACATGTCTACGAATCGCACGTACTGAATTAATAACAGTCTGGTGAGAGGTTTAGTGTGTTGTAGTATATTTGGCAGGACCAGTAATTATAAAACTAGGCCATATTGCAATGGGAGATAATTAACGTTAGCGAGTCCCTGAGAGGTTTTTGTGAAGTGGGGGAGGCTTTGACACAGCCTATTCAATTATGTCCTTCCCTGTGGGTCCGGAAACCCAGAATATAGAATATCTAAATTAGGCACATGACAAATCACTCCCCGTGTCTGATGGAACAAGTCATGGGTTGTAAAGCCGACTAAAAGTTATGGAAGCAGGACCCGTTTGAAGTTTGTCATTTTGTGTAAACACAAATATTAGGAAGTTCTTAGGGTGTTGCGGTGCAACGTGAAATATTCCAAGTATTTGAGGCTTGTAGAGTACTAACAATATTTTTATAGCTATAATCTTGTATTAATACATTCAGAAATCCCAGGCAGATTGACTGGAAAGCATTAATCTAGTCCCTCTCACATTTTCTCATTTGACGGAAAGGGAACTTTTGACAAAAGGAAGAAATATAAACCCAGCACCACTTAATCAGTTAATGAGATGCCAGAAATACTTTCAGAATTACCTATTGATTTTGAAATGTGGCAATTCCTACGATGTCATGATTATAATTTTACTTGATGAAATTTGGAATGGCCCTTTCCAAATGAGACTCGGAGCTTGTTGGGGCTTAACAGGGCTGCAATTATAGAAAAAATATGTTGGTTGTTCACTTGAGATGTTGCTGCTTGAAAAATTCTGGATGAAATTAGTTTCGTAATGGATTGAAGATGAGGCACGGGGAGGTGAGGATTAGGGGGTGGGGGTATTACTACAAATCACGAGGACACAGAAGGAAATGTTGAATTCAAACAAAAGAAGTTTGGATATTTTCCCGAATACTACACACTTAAATTTGATTATTTGACGTGCATTTCCTAAAACACCTGATTCAAACTAGAGGGGATCAGCTTGAAAATGTGCCCTTCCTTTGTTCTGAATCTAGCACATTGACAGAAAAATGGGTCATTCATGACAACAAGGGAATTCAGGACCTCACATTTGACTCTGCTTTTGTAGTCCCATCACCTGCACACTAGTTAACCTGCTATAAATAACTTGCAGAAATAGATACTCGGGTACGAGAGTAATTGGAAGGTAAACTGAATAGTCACATGGAAGATGTTTGTATTTTGGTTCATTCTCTCAGATTTCATCATATTCTGCGATTTCATTAAGCGAGTGCAACCTTAGTGTCAGTCGCTGTCATTAATCCAAACAGGCAGAATCAATAAGCTATTATTAGTTCAACTGTGTTTTTTGCTGAACCAAGCTGAACGATGAACCAGGCATCTAACCACTCACAATTAAACAAAAAACTAAAACTGACTGTAAACTACTAAAATTTAGTTTTAAATTTCAATCTTCATTCATACGACTAAAACAGGGTTTGGACTCAAATTTGTATTAAGCATCACCAGCACATCGACGACTTGACAAAATGATTTCTGAAACAATCGGAGATCTGTGATCGTCTATGATGCAAAGTTTTTTTGAAAACTACTTTCAGATAATTCCAGTGCAGCATAACGATAGTAGACACGGCACGAACAAAGCAGATGAAATAAATATATATCCTTTGACATATTTAAATGCACAAATATGTGTGAAGTTCGGTAATGTAATGGTCACCAAATTTAAAATGAGCTATGTTATTACCTTTATTCTTGATCGACATATATAAAATCAAGATAAGGGAGTCATTTCATTTAAAACATGACTGCCTGAGATGAAATAATTAAAAAACCTGAAATATGTCACACAATGTTCATACTTCACAAGTCCCTTATTATGCTCCATATGCAGTGTTGTGGCTGTGAAATGAATGCAGAGTTTTCAGGGAGTACGATATCTGTTTGTCACAATTTTATCCAACTAGTCCAACTGTCAGTTCTTAAATGAGAAATAATGTACCCCGCTTCCCAGAAAGACCGCAGTATCCGGGCTGATGTTGCAGCCAACTCTTCTGTTGTTTCTCAGATAATTTAGAGCTCCACTCGGATCTGTCAGTGCAAATTATGAGTTCAGCTCTTGTTTCCACTGGCTAATGATGTGGCAGTGGATGTTCATTTATAGCGAGCTGCTGCAAGAAGCCGGACGACGACCCATCAAGGGGATAAACCTGATTTATTTTCTTTATAATCTCATGTTGCTGCTCTAAATTTGCTTCAAACGGCCTCACGGTGTTAAAAGGTAGACAGAAATCTGAGCATTAAACATATGGCTGCTTTCATTCTTTTTCACTGGGAGCAGAAAGTAGTTGAGAAGTGCTACTTGGGCACTGAAGTTGTGTTTTGTTTTTTTGTATTTTTGCTTGAGCTACCCATTATTTATTTCATGCTCAACCGTAAGTCTTTTTAGATGGGATTAATAGCAATAAGTGGAACCGTGTGAATTAATGGAAAATGGTTCGTTTCATCTGGATGACATTTGGCACTTTGCAAAACGGGACTTTTTGGTTCTAGAAAACCTATTAATTGAGTCTGGGGAGGCAAGCATTTCCAAAATGTAATTCCCATAACCATTTATTGAGCACTGACGCATCATCAGAGGATACCCAGAGCGTGACAGATGATTGTTTTAGTAGATTATTAAAGTAATTGAGTTGATTGTTTTGTCAACAAAAACATTGTTCTAACAGGAAACTGCCAAATTAACATGTAGGAGCTGATTGAAGTAACACAGATAGAAAAAAAAGGAGCACCTTACTTTTTCCAAGGACCCAGCTCAGCTCTCCCTCACCCAAAGGCAACCGGCTGAGCACCCCCACATGGAAACCAAGTGGTCATTTTTTAAATTTTATTTTTGGATCGTCACATGTGTAGCTGAAATAAGAACATAGGTTGTTTTTATTGCACATGACTGGAGGTTTTGTCAGCTAATTTGTTTAAATCAAACTAAGATTTTGTTGAAATCTAACCAAGTGTTTTGAAAGGTTTTTTTTTGTTTGTTTGTTTTGCTTTTTAGATATTACTTTCATTCAAGCTAGGCTAATCTTCAGCCCATTTGATGCTGTTTTTCAGGATTTCGTAGCTGGATTTTTCCACACCAGTGCGGCATTTTGGAGACACTGTGGGGCAGCGGTGTTGCTCAATTGATGGTTAATTTTCTTTGTATTGTTTTTAAGTTAAACAAATTCTTCAGAGAAAACAGAAAAGAACGATTATAATATGAAATACGTTTGCGTGTTGTTACCATTGTGTTCTTGTGGCCACGGGGGGAGGGCGGGACGGAAAAGGTTTGAGAAACATTGCCCTGGCCTTTTCTTTATAATCTGTGTTATGTGACTGATATCACAGGCGATAAGATACTAATTATTCATAACTATTCATCATAACTATTTCACAGAACATCACTTTTCAATGACCAGTTCATCCCTTTAAACAAATCCCTGTTAATGTGTTGGATTTGCAAGGTTGTCCTCTGAGTCCTTTATTTCCAGCAACCTATACATCTATCCTTAAAATGATAACAACTTAATGTGCATGCCTAAGGTGCAACTCCACCTCTGGGTAAAGCAATTTTATCCTCCACTCTCAATAAAGTGAAGAGAGACTGCATTGACACTGTGGCAGCATCTAGGGTTATTTTCTGCAGATAAAGGCATATTTTCTGCTTCAGAACTAGTCTAAAAAAAAGCAATGATATGAAGCTTATTTCAGTACAAAGCTCACAGTGGCCTTGTGTTATTCTACTGATCTGGTCCTCTATTCATCACCAATAGGGCAGCTTGCGGTTTTCATCCCTTGACATCTAACAGATGGAGTGTCAATCCTCGTCTGAGGACCTGACTGAACTCCAGTATAATGTCTCACTTCTTTTCTTAGGGTATATTTTACCAGTGTCAGAGGACCACTGGGAGTAAATGCCACTCATGCGATCAAGAAGTTCCCCTCCTTCTCATGTCTGCTCCGTTTTGGATTGCAACTGACAAATCCTTTACTTGTCAGCGCTAGCAACAGCTTACCAACCCTTCATGCCACTTCAAAAGCAACTTTGCTTTTGAAGCGTGCGTGCAGCAACATTTCAGCTCTAAAGAGTTAGTTTATCCTGCAGTTGTAGACTGTCACGTCTGAACCACGAGGCTGTTTAAATAATGTCATTGATAATGACACGGTGCAGATTGATTCAAAGAGGGGGAAAAAGGTTCCAAATGAATTAAAGGCTGACCATTGCTTGAAGGAATGCATGTTACCCACCATCTTTCATGCCAGAGTTTTAAACGATCATCATTTTATGTTGAGGAATGACAGTTGTAGATGTTTTGGGCAAACCTTAAAAATAGTTTTACGCAAGATCTCACTCATTATCGCGTGATGTCACATCACATTTTGTTTTAATCTTTTTAAAACTGTCTGAAGTACAGAGAGTTTGGGGTTGGCTAATGTCAATCAGATGTGCCAGTCTTCCTTAAATGGACTTCAACAGGTTATCGGCTAGTAACGTTAATCTAACGATTACTTTGTGGGTTTCAATAACATTATACCAATAGTCCATAAGATATTTTGCAAACTGATTCACAAACACACACATACAGACATGAGTGAATCCATTATCACTCACCTTTTGGTGGTCAGGGATAAAAAGGACTAACAGCTAAAATAGCCCTGGTTTTAGATGAGTAGAACACCTTTAGTCTTAAATGTTTCATGTTTTAAGTCACAAACAGAACGTCTACAATTCTGAAAAGAAACACTATGATTTTTGACACTTTAAAATTTAGCAAATCTTTTTTTTTTTTTTGCATTAGGCTGACCTGCAGTCTGTGGGTGGATGAATAAAATCTAAAAAGGCAGAGTTGTAAAGTATTTCAGAACTTGGAAACGGTTCCTTTAGAATTCATTGTGCTTCCTCTTTCTAAATCCCACGCAATACAATCAGATGGATGATAAAACTGGAAAAATGAGCAACAACTAGAACATGTTGGCATGCCTTGAGTTCTCACTACTTCTGACGTTCTGTGTAATTTTATTTTATTTTTTTAACCTAAGAAGATCGAGAGTGAGCGGCTGTGGTTCCCCTCCTGTGACAGCTAAAATGAGCTGTGATCCACTCAGCTTAGGGCACAGTGACACACACACACTGACATTTTTTTAAATTTATTTATTTATTTTAGGCTTGAACATTTGCATGGATACACATCATGCAGTGATGGCCGACTAAGACAGCTCAGGGCTCCAGCAGGAGTTGCAGAAGTAGTGCGCCAAGTCATACCCTCTACTCTCTTCCACCTCGGGAGTCCGCCTTGAGAAGACTTTGGTGACATTCTGCTCACTGTAGATAATATATGAGCAGCTATGTGGTAATAGCAAATGAGAACATTAGGTTTCTGGCTGCACCTCAGAGCTGTGGGAAACATGGAGGTAATAATTTATGGCCCCCTTCTAACATCTATACTTATATGCATTGAAAAATATGACTTTCTGCTCCCCACACACACACACACAAACACACACACACACACAATTGATTTCTCTTTTCATAAAAGGCAAGTGATAATACAATTATCTGTGACTAAATGTGTTCATTTATCGTATGTAAGCAAAATATTCATGGAGACACCAGATTTATTTCAACTCTAAGTCACAGAATGAACTGCAATTGATAAAATTCTGGACTCAATTTGA
>JAVKLF010000077.1:1300926-1311634 GCA_034783495.1 Millerichthys robustus | reverse complement strand
CATTTTCAAAGACGTCCTTTTGCCAAATTTCCCATTTATGACACGTCCACACACGGCTCGAACAAGAGACTAAAGATTATATCGTAAAACATCAGTGTTGTTGCTTTCCTTAATTACACAATGTGGGATTAAAACAAGGTAAAAAGAAGTCAATCTTTTTGCATTAAAATATTATATTGTACATGAATACATTTGCACTAAATAGACTTTCTCTTTTCTTAGCTTTTACCTGGCTCCCTCAGTCTCCTCATCATCACTAAGCACTCAATCTGTTTGGTGAGTGACCTTTAGTTGTTGGAGAGCTTATCTCCTGCTTTTAAAAGCACCCTGCACCCCTGAACTAATCCTTGGAGCCAAACACCGCCACCCTAATCCCCACTCCCCAAGGTTCCTCATTCACTATTTGCTTTCACTTTAATTGTCTTCACTGCACTTCAAGACTTATGCTAGTTTGTTTCACCATGTGTGTCTTTTGTATTTGAATGAATGTATCAATCTGTAGTTACGGAGGCGGTATTTTATTCTGTTTGGACCCACTTCACGGAAATTAAAAGCTTCCTCCCAAACAGCATGTGTGTGTTTGTGTGTGTGTGTGTGTGTGTGTATTTGAGCAGCATGCTTGAACAGGGACCAGTGACCATGGAGCCATCAGGGTGCATTTAGGAGGATTGGCGCTGTGCAGGGAGGGATCAGAGTCAGAACCAAAGCTGCAAAGGCACAAGCCCAAAATCAGCATTCAGCAGGTTAGGTGCGTGTGGCTCTGAGTGTGAGGGGGGGTTTACACACACACATATGCATACATACATATTATATATACATATATAATACTGGATGCAAATATTTGAGGGTAACCTGCAGCTGAGGCCGTGTGTGTGTGTTTAAAATTTTCGCCTGCGGTTTTTTTCTCAGTTAGACCCTATTTCATGGACTTTGTTTTTGTTTTAAAAGAGCTGCACACATTAGCAAAGCTTGATTTATGTTGCCAACTCCTAAACTGGCTGCTTGCTATCTAAATGACTTGTGATCAAACACACTTTCTATTTTTAATCAATCGATCCTAGAAGATGGATAGTACAACATGTGACTCCTTTAATGAGACACAAACTGAACAAAGTGCTAATAAACTAAACAGCTCGTTACCGCCGCTGCCCGTGGGTTTTATATGGGGAACAGTCATTTTGGATTTTGTTGGCAGTACTGGTGAAATTATTTCAATTTGTAGAGCTGTGATTTGTACTTTGAGCAGCCTGCTAGTTTGATTTTGTAACAGGGAGTTTGTAAACTGTGACAGAGTTCAGGCTTTCTTAGCTGAATTTGATAGTTTTAATAAGCTGCTGACATTTTCATACATTAGTTTATGTCTGAAGAAATTGTACTATTGCGTTTGAAGGAACTCACCATCTTTACTGCTAGAGTTTTAGGATTTAAGGTCTTTTGGTAAAAAAAAAAAATCTTGTGATGTTGCAACATGTCATACTCAAAATATATGTTGTGTGACAGCAGCGGCCATCTCATCAAATATTAGCTTAATTATTTGAATTCTGACAAATTCGTTTTTTATGTTTGCTAGGATCAGTTAGCAGAGGCAGCCACCTTGACTACAAGGTTGACTACAGTTGTAGATGTTCATCCAGTGTTGATTTTTTTCAGGTTTTATTAACTATTTTATTCTCCAGCTGCATCTCATTGTATGAACTCTTTGTCTTAACATCAAATTGATACTAAACAGTGCTGTTTCAACAAAACATAAATTTTGGGAGTCTACTGTCTTGACTTATTTACAGAATATCCCTATTCTTCTGATTACCAGAAGCCGATAATTTGCTTTTACCACTGTTTGTGATGTCATAAAACACATTTAGATTACTAACTTATATGGTGTTGACAGTTTTTAATGAATTTTCCAGAGATATCTAACTATTTAGTTAAATGTTACAGGACCAGACAGCTGCCTTCCCATCATCCTGCTGTGTTTTCTGATCAATCATGGGTAGATGCTACTTCTAACAAAGAGACAGCGATACAAAGATGGGTCAGTGTGGGTGAGAAAAGGTCAACTCAGTGTAAAGCCGTTTTCATGGATGACTTCCTTTAGTCTATGGATGACTGAATAAAAAGCAATTTGCTCATCTTTTTGGAGCCTGACTGCTGACTTAATGCAAGCTGACTGAGTTTTCAGGGCAAAATGACTTAAGTCAAAAAGAAATTTACTTCCTGAATTGCTTTTAGACAGAGTTGAATATGATGTCTGTATTAGATGGAAAGCAAAGTAAAATGTAGCCAGAGGCATTCACTGACAATGTGGGTACCTAAACTCTTGGAAGCAGCTTGTCGGGAGAAAATCAAAGTGAGTGTTACTAACTTGATTATGGAATGCTTTGGGCTGAATAAAACTATAATTAGCTGCAATTTATAATCCATAAAGAAGTTTAAATGTCTATTTTTTTGCAAGTACCTTATAATATTGGGCAAAAAACACATTCATGTGCAGTGCAGGTTGTTGAGTTAGGTCCTCCAGGTACTGTAGGATGTATGTACATATAATACACTACTCTTTTGTTAGGTTCAGCTGATTCTTCATTCTTTTAGGAAAGTTTAAGTATAGCTGTACGGCCTCTGCCTATCATTGATCTTTGTCATTTTTTTCTTGATATTTTATATTCTATGGTGTGACCTGTCTGATTCACTTCCTGTCCAATGTTTTTTTAAGCAAAATTTAATTAATTTCCATCATCTGCTTGTTTCTGAACCGTCTAAAAGCATGCTCCTTCACACCTCCTCTTCCTCCCTCCGTAGTTATATTTGTATAAAATCGTTCATACTTCATTACATAAATGCAGTTGCAAAGCTCTGAAAAGTCACGAAGTGGATTGTGTTGGTCGTGTTAAGTCAAAAGTCCAGCAGAGGGAGACAAAAACCTACAGTTTCCAAGATACTTCATCTTGAAGTTACAGTCCAACACAACAGAATAAGGAGATTTATATAAAAATGGCTTTGGTTCCATTAGATGTTTAAAAAAAATTCAGACCTTTAATAATTTCAGACAACAACTTATTTTTTTTATCCTCGGAGTGTCTTAGTTACATAAGATGACAGCAGTCAGGATATTGATTCAGTAAATGCCAATTTAGACTAAATAAATTCAGACATACAAGTAAAACTAAGTATTCTACATGCATTTAGTTTTAATTTTGTTTCCTTCCACTGCTGCGAAACAAAGTAGGAACTTCAGCGAGGGTCAGAGTGGGAGCAGAGTTACACCACAACTTAAAGAAAAGAGAATTTGTTAAGGAAAAAATCCAAGGGAGCACGTAGCAGAAGTCATGCCCCCGGAGAGTCTTCCAATAACTCTTAGCTACTTTATCAACAAAACAAGCACTGCTCTTGGTTCAACATAGGTTCATCATTTGCAGCGTTACCAGAAATTGGCCCATAGATCACCAGTCAATAGCTGAAAATGAAGAGGTATCCAAACAAAGGCAGAGGTGCCCCCCAACCTGATTACAATAGTGCCTGATCTTTTGTTGAAAGCTCAAAAGCACAAAAGCAGCATTGGGTTTTAATTAAAAGTCGTCCCAGGTGAACAATAAGCAGGATATTGCTCACGTAGTTGTCTTTTGTGGCAGGTTGTGGAAGGATGGTGAGGGGCGGGGGATCACGGGATGTGGGATCTGACATGGAGCAGTGTCAAATTAACATCTCTTGAGAGCAAACAGGTGTTTGTAGGATAAAAAAAGCAAGGTTATCAGCACTATTCACATTGCATGGATGACTCGTGAAGCACGAGTAAAGGAGCCATGATGCTGAGGGGAAAGACACTGTCTAACAGGATTGGAATGTTAAGATTTAAGTCGCTAATAGCATCTTTTTGCCTCTGGCTTGAAGAGGTTTCAGTCCCTTCACAGCAACAGATCTTGCCTTTAACACAAGCCTTTGTAGGACACTGTACGTCCCATTACATCCGAGCTTCCAATATACAGTTAGGTTTTGAGTTACTGGGAATATTATGTCTTTAGGAGCATTTTGGTGGTTGCTCAAACAAGTGTAACAGCGTAAAATCTTAGCAGTAACTTTAGGGTATCCTCATCTAAAATTCAAGAAGGAATTCAAAATATCCCAGTATCCATCAAAGGCATCGTTAGGCAAGTGTTTGACTTTAATAATAGTGTCTGAGACCAACGGCCTGTGGTTATGTCTGCTTACTGCAATAGACCGAAGTGGTCATAAACTTTAGATGTTGCCTTGCAGCACTTTTTTTTTAACCCCAGACTACAATGCTGTACTTCAAGCTCATGCCCGGCAATAATGCATCACTTCTGGTTTTTGTCCTTACCTGTCACATCTTTGTGCTCAGCCAGGTAGCCAATGGCACTTGTTTTCTCACACTGTCATACACTTGAAGCGTGTTGCCCCGAGGGGAGTGGCGAATCAAATCCGACACCTGACATGTTCCCCGGCCTGCTGTGCCTCTAGCTGCCATGGTTCACCTTTGCCCCCCCTGTCAGGAACAAAATTGAAAACAAAGAAACCCACACGTTTAGAAATGAGCAGAACTTTTCCAGAAATAATTAAAGGAATAAAATGTTCATAAGAAGATGCTAAACGTATTGGTGTTGAATTACATATTTAAGGGAAAATACTACTACAGTAAAGACAATGAAGCATTAAACTTGAGCTGGGTCGATCAAACCTTGAACATAACAATATGTGCTGTCCCATGCAATATTCTAAATATCACACTCAGTTCTGTCCAGTGGTTCATTCATGATTGTTTGCTGATAGACAAACTGGTTTGGGGTGAGCAATTGATGCAAAAGTTTAAGCAAAGAATTAGCGCAATGGTTGCACCTAAAAGATATGTTGTGAACAGTTCTTAGCTAGTACCAAACCAATTTTCAGCACAACATTTCTAAAAGTGACTGCATTACAGATATTAATTGTGTTTTCTAGGGTCTTTTGGCTCCACAAATAAAAAAAAATAAAAGGTAGATGTACTTCCAACAACTATATCTAGTAACATGCAGCAAGAACTGACTCAAAATGACTACTTTAGAGTGAGGGTTAATGGTGCTAATAAACAAATTATAAAGGTAAACCACAAACTTTACCAAAACAAACTTTAAAGGATTAGGAAACTAAGTGGTGATGAAACAAAAGCAAGAAAACAATCACAGATGGGAGCTGAACCCAACCTAAAGAAAAAATGTTTTACAATTTTTACCACCACCTCTCTCTGGTCTCCCTTTTGTCTGTTCATAAAGCAGCTTTTTTTTTCCTCAGGCTCAAATTCTGCTAAGGCTAACTTTTAGAGAGCTGAAATATTTGACACCCTGGGAACAAGACGGGGATCAAAATTAACAAAGTGACACGTTGCGCTCACAACAGTTCAAGTAAGGACGGCTTACGGTCAATGGCTTACTCTGGGTGTGCAACTCTAGCAATGCCTTTGAGACTTATGAGGTAATTAATACTATTGTCTAATTTAATTTCACACTAAATTATTATGAACCTGGGGAGGGGGGGTAGAAATTAAATCTACTACTGATGATGCAAAAGCAGCTAAGCAGGTTGAAAGATGAATTATTTTAGATAGAAAAAGATGACATCTTTATGGTGTGTAAAAAACAAATCACTGATACGAACATTTCCCAACGTGTTTACTTAAATTCTTGTTCTTGTATGAACCCTTGAACCAACCATTTGTTACCTGTCCTAAATGTTTCAGGTAGACAAAGACAGGTTGGACTGCCTGAGTGTTGGGATTATATATTCTACATGCCTGGACCTGAGTCAAAAACAACAACTGCTCTCATCCCACAAGAAGTTTGGCAAACGGGCAGGGTTGGTCTTACAGGAAATGTTTCTGCCCTAACAAACACTCCAAAGTCATTGTGCTAACAAAGTGTGAAAGCAGCTGACTCCTTGTCCACTCTGCAGGGAGATATGATGAAAGAGGCTGTCATCAATAGGTTTAAGTGTTAGCCTGTGTAGTGATAATCTAAATCGGATAGTTTACTGTAGCATTTCTAGACTGGCAGCTGTTACAGTTTATATTAAAAGCTCGGTCTAACTTGTTTAGAGCCAAAAGGGGAAATACATTTATTTTTCTCTACAATTTCTTAATCTACAGCAAGCCCTACCACACAGCTTTTGTACCAGTGATGGAAAAGTTCAGGAATGGCTGGTTAGAGAAGCATGACAGGAAATCTTTCTGAGAGCGAGCATGATTTCAAACAGGACAGGAGATAAGAGTGCAGAAAGGATAGCCGTTCGTGTGTCTCTGGGGTGATTTGTCCCTCCATGGTCTGGTGCTCCACACTAACAATAGCTCAACGATAACAGACAACATGGCCGATTTTATTTAAGTGAAGCAAAGTCTGTGCTGGAGTCACCTACAGCAACTGTCAGAAAAGTGTTACTTTTGTTTTTTATCAAAGTGCTGGTCCGTGTCACATATTTAGACAGTTTTGACACGTAAAAAAAAAGTGCTTTTTAACATTTGAGTTCATCAAAAGGACATTTGGCCCTGGGAAGTTACTAACTAGGCCAGCTAAAAGTAACAAGCAGGCGAGTACTGTTAGCTCATCCAAAAAGGAGCTCTTAGAGAGCAGCTAGTTTAACTGGAGGGGCACTGTGGGCCATCGGTTGCATCAGATGTGTGAAAAATGTGACCTCCTAAACCTGTCTTGCTTCTCATTTCTGTTAGTGCTTAACTACTTAAAGTTATGCTTTGTACCATGACAGCTCTGTGCCTGAGCTCAACATTTCAAGTATAATACTCTGAAGACTAGTCTGCAAGGTAATTTATTTTTCTGCTTTTCATTGATGCATTTACTATATCTTCTTAGCTGGAACTTCTGTTTCTCTTAGAAACAATATTCGTTTATTCGATTGGTTAAACAATGACTTGTGACTTGTGCTTGGAAGCATGATATGGCTCGATGTTCTGAACAGTCAGTACCTCTGGTCTTATTGTGCCATCAGTTAGTAAAACATGCCGCTAATTGTCATCTTAAACATCTGAACCCAAAATTCTGCAAGATTTCTCCCACATTTTATTTCCCAGCATAACCTTGATGACTACACCTCTATTTTGAAGTCACCTATAGGTTGAGATGTTGCATTTGCTAAATGGGAAACCTGTCAAACTGGACTCCCAATGGGATCCCAGGAGTTGAAGTCAGAAGGGGAACGATTTGGATGGGTTCAGTTCATAGCTTGCACTGTTGTCTTGCAGGCAGCTGGGGCCTTTAAAAAGCATCAAACTAATAATCACAGTAAATTTTCTCCATCCCCATCTTCCACCACTCATCTGTAGTTGGCTCGCAGAGGCAACAAATCCAGGAGAAAAAACCCCATAATCCCCAGGGATACTCTCCACTTCCACCTAGGGGACACATAAGGCTTTCCCAGACTAAAGACAACACACAATCCCTTCTTTGAGTTCTGAGTCTGCCCTGGTGCTTCTCAATGTAACATGCCGGAAACATCTCTAAAAGGAGGAAACCTAATCAGATGCACGAGTCACCTCAGCTCCTTTTAATACAAAAGGAAAAGCAGCTCTACTAAGAGCTCCCCCCGAATGACAGAGCCCCTCACCGTATCTCTAAGGATGAGCCCACTTATGACTAAGGCTTATATTATAATCCATACAGTGCATTTTTGTGGCAGTGAAATACTTGGAGTTTAGATCATTTGTGTATGTTTTCGCAAGAAGAGCACATACCTATTTGTTTGAAGGGTTTGTCGGTGTTTTCTTAATACGTGGGAAAATAAAGTTTGGAATCATTTGAATCAAGACAATATAAAATGTATCTTAGTCTGAGTGAATCAATGTTTTTTCTACTTTTAGGAAAAATGTGGAAAAGTGCAAGTGATTGATACATTTTCTTTTTTTTATAGCACATCATTTGCGTTAAGAGCATTTCTAAACTTTTCTATTTCGGAAATTTTAAGCTTCAACAGTATCCAGTGTTTATTGACTACAATAGCACACAGCTCCAGCCCGTAGACTTTCGCTTACATGACCAGTTTTTCCTCTGACTGACAGCTGGAGGTGAGTGGCGTACAGGAGTCGATGGGATTCTGAAGTTTGGGTTTGAAGGCTCGTTTCTGATGATCCTCCTTTCTGACAGGAGAAATGGCGAGGAGCGAGACTAAATATACAGACTCTGAGTCCTGGCAAGACTTTTTTTTCCCCCCCTTCCTTTTGTCATAAAAAATTCTGATGCAGAGCATGCGAGACAGACTGTGACACACGAACTGTGCAGAGTAGGACCGTGGGCGGACCAGCTCCTTGGGCCAAGACAAACACACACACAGATGCAAGGGAATCTTCCATCATTTGCAGAGAGATTCTCATTGCAGACGAGCAAAAAGTCGTCCTGTCTTTGGGATGTCGTCTCTAGGCAGGATTTTACTCTTGGCTTCTTGGGTGCCACATTATTTCCATGAGGATGACTGCAAGTGACATCAGAAGTACTAAAAGTAGAAACAGTGAGGATGGAGCTGAAGAATCTATATGCCTCCAGGTCTAAACAAACCCAAGAACACAACTGGATCATTTGTTCTCTGTTAATGCAGCAGAAAATTTGACCTTGATAATAGGGAGTGGGGGTGGGGGGCAAACAGCTGTGGAATACATGGGTGATAATCGTGCGTGTTGTTATCATCCCATTATGCAAAATGTTATGTAAAACCTTGTTTAGCAAGGAAAAGCTTTCAGGTACCACTCAACGTTCAGCAAAATACAAGAATCAAGTCAGAAAGCTACAACTTCAGAGGTTTCTTTAAATATGCACGAATGCACCTGTACCTTGGAGACCGACAATTCAAGAAATATCTGAATCGCCGCGGCCTTGTGATCAATTTAATAGCTTTGAAACAAACTGTGCTTTTTTTTTTGTCATCATTCAATCGTGTATTTGTGGCAGAAGAAGAGGAGTGGTGCCGGTACAGTTAGTTCGAGTCGTTGTGCCCTTGAATAGCTTCAGGCAGACAAAGAGGGGGCACGGAATGGTGTGGGTACAAAATCTGCCGCTATCCTGGCAATATGTAGAAGATGGTGCTCATTTTTGAAAAAAAAAAAAAAAAAAACAGGGACTAGGACTATGCTGTGGAGGTTTTATGAACAAGATATTAAAAGAAAACAGGACAAACATGGTAAAATATCTGCCAACTGACTCGTCCTGGTTTTACTTTTTTTTTTTTTTTTTATCAATTCTTTCATTTACTTCACAGAATACAAAACAAGACAAACAACCATTTACTCTCTCATGCACAGAAATAACATGCAAACTCTACCCAGAAATGTCTCTGGCCAGGATTCAATCTAACAACCTTTCTTGCTGGGAGGCAACAGCATACACAAACTTTATGTTTAATATCTTTAAACTGTAAATTCAAGTTTAAATATTGGGGTTTGGTGGGGAAAAAAATGTGAATAACGATTAACCTATCCGTTGGAGATAGAGCTCTTTGTATAATTTCAGTTTGTAAAAACAAAGTTGAATTCTATTGGATGGATGTCATCTCCTGTTGACATTGCTGCCTTGGTTAAACCTTTAAAACAACGATGTTTTTCACGTCACGCAAAGTGTTGCTGTGTTATTGTACTCAAAGTACGTGAATGACTCCCGGCTACTATTGCTACAAACTCTGGCTCAATAATTGTCAAAGTGACTGAGTTGGAGCTATGTTTTGTTTTTGATAAATGCCATCCTTGCTCCAAAGGTTAGTCCTGTAGCTATCCAGTGATTACTTTAGTATTAAAAAATAAATCAAGAGATGGTTTGCCAACAAAAAAAAACATGCACACAGACACGTGCTCGCCTGGTCTTCTTTCTGCGACAGACGGTAAAATTTCAGCAGTTAGACGTAAATAAGTCCAACTTTTCAAACAGTGAACTAGGCCCAACAATAACGCCACTGTTTGTTGCTTCACTATCCACAGAATGTATCAAATCCTTCCAGCTGACTAAAACACACAGAAAAGGATCAGCGTTTTCTACTTGAGCTGCGATGTGAAAAGTGCTGCTTGACTGTGAGGTGATGTTTGAACTGTGTTGTACATCTGAATCAAATTATTCATGTGAAGGTCGTTTTTGCAGCCTCAGTGTCCACGCCTGCTTCTTTAACAGTTTCAGTGGAACTTATTGCGTCTGCATGAACACATTCGGTAACGAGTTCATCACGAGCCGTACTGACGGGACCCATCGGCACACCCGAGGGGAACAACATATTTGTTTAAGAACAAAAAGTACCTCAGTGTTAGAACAAACAATAAATTGATAAGAAGATGTACATAATTAAAACACACAAACATAACACCTGTGCACAAACAAAATAGATTATATCTTTGTTCTACTTTAGCACCTAGTTTGCTTTGGAAGAACACCAAGAACTTTAGGATAAAAAGGTCAACAGGCTTTGTTTTTATTCGTTGATTATCTGGAAAGGTTGAATCAGTTCAGCTAAAAAAAATATTCAGTAGAAGCAGAAAATAGATTAGGGTTGTTTGAAAAGTTTGGCAGTTTTGCACTTTATTGTTTTATTTGACATAAAATGACAAGTCTGACATTTAGTTGAGTGAAAATAAAAAATTGTTTACAACCATCAAGACCAAAAGAATGGTGTCCATGGTTTGGTTAAAATGAAGTAATTGCTTTGATGGTTAGGGTGAGGGAGGGACGTCGCCAAAACCAGAAAT
>JAVKLF010000077.1:1280983-1292843 GCA_034783495.1 Millerichthys robustus | reverse complement strand
AAGTACCTGAACTATCTTTTTAAGTGTCAGACATGTTTATGTGGTATTCTGAAGTGTTAAAGGAGCTGGTTTTAGTCTATCATAATTTTTCCCTACTCATCCTCCATCTGTTCACTGTCTGTTGCGTCCCTGACTGGCTGTTCCGGTCAGTCTCACTGTTTCCCCGGCTGTAGACTGGATTTCCTTTCATTCTGAAAATCAGTCTGCTCTAGTCCTACTGGTTCTCCGTCGTAAAGCAACCTGCACGGATCCCAGAGTGACACGAGAATGGTTTCTGAACAATATGAGTGATGTAAGATTTAATGTAATTTCTACACAAGGTAGAACTTTACAAGCAATAAAAGGTACTCAGCCATACCTGTGATGCTTGTCTTTTGGCCTCAAACACACAGAACATGAGGACAATCGATGTTTATAATTTTTTTGTGTGGCAGAGAAGCTGGAATTTACCCTCAAGGCTTAAAGCTGCGCTTTAATTTTTTTAAGATGTAAAGGCTTAACTGCCACATAAAATCTCAGCAACTTATGAGAACAATAGTTCAGACTTTGGCAGTCTGACAATCAGCAAAACATAAAACAAACAGATGTGACTGCCTGTGGCCTGCGGTTTATTTTTAGAGAGCTTTTTAACTAATTGTCACTCTTAACAGCTCACGTTAAGTTCTTAACTTCTTATTATGAAGGCCACCAGTAGGTCGACTTTCTAAAAGTTTGTTCAATTAGTAAACATAGCAGGGTTCTATTGAAGAGCTGTGAGCTAACACTTTGGTACAATTAGCACCTGCTGATTTAAAGACTCTACAAAAGCAGTACCTGATGGTTTAACATGTCACATGACGCTACACTTTAAGTATGTTTTGAGTTTAATTTGAAATGCTGCAGGCACAATGGGTGTTGTGCCATAAAACGTGCTCCTGCTTGGAAAAGCTTTGCAGTATTTGTGAAAACGTGGCGTACTGCTGCCACTTTGATTGTTGTTGGCTGCATTACTACAAGGTGCTGTTGGAAAAGAAAGTCACATTTTGAAATGATAGAAATATTTGGAAAATGCGTCTTTGTTTCAGACAACAGGTTTATCTTCATTTTGTGGGTAAGTTAAAAAAATAGCAACCATCACCTTGTAATCTTTAATTTACTGACATTCTTGGTAAATTCCTCTAAAGCAGTAATGAAGTCGGCTCCACAAAAACATAAATACTGAGCACCAATCTAGTCTATTGCTACCAAGTTATTAGTGCCCTCATGTTTGTTCTGACTTTCTTACACAGATGCTTACTTTATTAAGTTTTCTGAACAATTTCATCTCCAGCTGGAAAGTCCTGGTGACTCACTGCAGAACAGAAAAGTGTTGCTGTTTAAAGGCGACAGCAATGGAGACGACACAGATACATACATCTGTTGGGCGCAGATGGGTCTCCGTAGCAAACGCACCTTGATGCCACTGTGCGCTGGTGTAATGTGCATGCTCATTTCTGGAGAACTAATTACTGCGCATTAGTTAAACAGACCATTTGAAATGCAAGCCTGCTAAATCACAGTTGCCAGGGGAGGCGAGCCATCTCCCTCCCTTCGTTATGCAGAAGCCTTGTGCTTCTATTATTAGTTCTATCATGCATATGTTCCCTGTATTAGAAATTAAAGCCCACCAGTAGAGAACAGTAAGTCAGGAGACTATATAGCTCACAAGGTAATGAAGCTAGACTAGTTTATTCTCACATAGTTGTGTTGGTATATCTTGGTTTATGTATTGCAACATGATCAGCTGACAAAACTACACAACTGTATGAGAGAAAATAAACAAGCCACTAAAGGTGTTTTTTAAAATGCAGTCGACCTTTCTTTATAATGTCTGCAACTTTTCTTTATGTCTGCAACTAAAACTTTGTTTGGAAAGTAGTTGATGGAGAAACTACTCTATAATCAGCTAACAACTTACACCACCCTTCCAGGGGGGCATTTATTGCCAAACTTAGAAGATCATAATACACCCATCTAGACATGTTGTGACAGTGGTTTCATCAGAGAAAAACAAAGCTTTTGACTTTTTTATGCTTGTTAGGCCAGAAACTCACTGGGGTGGCAACCTCACAGGTCTTGTCACTTTAATTATTAGATTGTTTAATTAGCACGACTGCAGGTTGGCTGACAAAGGAAGGAGAATCTAAGGAAAAAAGACAACAAAGCAAAGACCATTAAGCAGTATCAGCAAAACTGCAACATAATATAAGTTAGACATATGACCTTCACTGTCAAGAGCTACTATTGAAAACAATCCTTTCATACTCACTTTATCCCACAGAAATATGCTCCAGCTTTATGATCTGTTTGTGGCTCCAGCCTGCAACACTTACTTTGACAGAAACAAGCACAAAACATGATTCAGCGGAGTTCATTTTCTTTAAAAGCACTGCACTGAACTGTCGACAGGATCGCGTGCCGCAGCACTGTACAGCTTGACCACAGCTCCATTTGGATCATCATTATCTGCACACTGTGGCTATTGGTTCACTGCTAAACTCTGACAAATGTTCAGATGATAAAAATATGTTTGACTGCAGGGCACTGATCATCATGTGTGCAAAGCGTGCAAAATCAATGAGAATCACTGGCAGATTTTCTCTTTGGTATGGATAGTGAATGTTGCTGTCATTCAGTAGTTTGTCAGTCTTCTGGAAAGTCTAATTCATGCTAAAAATACAACAAAATAGTTTTCTTAATAAATACTAAAACAGAGTTTTATCAAGCCTAATTATGTAAGTTCACTTTTCACAAATAAAATAGATGTAAAATATCATCAAAAGAAAAATAAGGAAGTTTGTCTTATGTGTTGCAGACAGCTTTGTGAAATGTTGTATTTGGAGCTCAACCCTCCCTCTGCCCTGGGGTCAAAATGACCCCACCAGGCCTGAGTCTCAAAACTGAGGCCTGGTGAGTCATGTGATCTAAGGGCAGTGGGAGGGTTAAATCAGACCAGATTGATCGACTACCACAGCAGCTTAGTGGTTAGCATTGATGTCTTACAGCAAGAAGGTCTTAGGTCCAAGCCCCAGGTTGGTCCTAGGGTCTTTTTGTGTGGATGTTGCATGTTCTCCTCGTGTTTGTGTGACTTTTCTCAGGGTACTCAAGTTTCCTCCCAAAGCCCAAAACATGCAAGGCAGCCTAGCCTTCAGAACCAGATCTCCTTGGCCTGGTTAAATAAAGGTTAATTGATTAGGTAAACAGAATATATTAATATTTTTTACTTGAAATCACACTGAACTACATGTTTGCATCAAGTTCCTTGTAAATATGGGCCAAAATTGACTCAGTTTACATAAGCAATAAAATATGTCTGGAGCACTGTAAAATGATTAAAAAAAGCTGTGAAGAGTTTGAGATGGGTTGCAGATGCCCATGATGACTGTGACCACTTTGAGAGGAAATGTGTTGCACAGGTTGTTTTGAACATGTTTCAAATTCCAGTGAAACAGTGGGAACCTAAACAGATACTAGCTTATCAGTTAGTGGAACGAGTCCAATCGAAGTGGGTTACAATTTTAAAACTTCAATCTTAAAGATTCACCATTTTATACAAACTATTTTTGCATGTACAGTATATTTAGATATAATGTTAGTGCAAATGTAGCTGCACCAGCTATCTGTAGCACTTCCTGTGATGTCTGAAGCACTTCCAGCAGAGACATCTTTATTTCTGCCTTTATGGTGGCATTCATTTTTCTCATTTGCCCATTTTAACCACAACTCTAAATATTTGACAGTCCCTGGCAATTATCTGGTCAGTTTGGTCAGAAGCAATCTATCTGTCCAAACTGAGTCACTCAAAGAGCTATCTACGAAAAATAAGATGTTATTTATTGATGAGCCTTCCACAGTAGTCCACTTCAAATAAATCAAAATTATTGCTTATGCCTTTGCCTTGCTGAAATGTTCATCAGGAGAAAAAGGCATCATTAACATTCTCAGAACTTGATTGTTTTTAAACCTGATCTCTACCATTGAAGTAGATCCCATATTTAGAACGTTGTGTTCACTGATGATCAGCGGTCATATCCTACTGGTGACAGTGCAAAAAACAATAGCTCATCAATGTTCTGTAGTGGTGAATAAATGTGTGTTCATGACGCCTGTGTATCTTCCTGCTACAGTCGTAGTGTCTTGAAATCCTTCTGAAAAGGCACCGCTCTCATGATATAATGGGGTGTCTCACTGCACTGAAATGATACAGTTTACAGCTGGCTCAAATGAAGTGTGAACGGGCTTTTATTGGTTTGTAAGTGGCCAAACCCTATTGCCTGTGCTACAGCACCTGTACAGGCTGAGTGTGTGATAGATATTCTGCAGATCTCTTCGTCTTTGTGCCTACCTCTGGTCTGTGCTTCTTTTGATTTTTGAATGAGGTGGCCTCCCGCACGAAGAGAGATCTTCACTAGATACCTTATTTAATTGTCTGAACAGCAAGAGACGCACATTTGAATGTGTACACGGGAGTGCAATTGAAGACTGGCACCGGAAAAATGTTTCATCTCCTCCGCCCGTCACACCGAATTCCACGCAACATTGATTGCCTGAAAAATGGATCCTTTAGAGAAGTCTGTTTGAAATACAGAAGATGGAGTGTGGCCAACTATTGCCTTCCATCCCTCCCCTCAGCAGCACTGATAACATCTGTTAATAGGTTGTTTTTTTTCATATTTTCCTGCCAGCCATCATTTAGACACCATGACCACCATCTGACTCCTGAACAAACCGATAAACAATCAAAAGAGAATTTACCTTGTATAAAAACTATTCTGGACGCTAGTTTCACAGGTTATGTGTGAAGGCTTTTCTCTGAGCAAACAAGACATATTTAATAAATTTGACAAATTACAGTTGTAGTTTTCCCATCCATAAATATGAATTAAACTGACAATCACATCTCTCAATTTTCTGCATATTACTTTTAGATTGACCTATAGGATTTCTGGAAGGAAAGGGGTACTGGCATGATCTAACATATGGGTCCTCGATTGGTGGACTGTGATCCAGAGCCAAACCCTAATAAAGTCTTTTCTGGACACTTATTGGTTGTGAGATTTTAATTCACTCATATTTGTGAGTGAAAACCAGCAGGGCTGTCACCAAAAAGTAACAGAGGGAATATGAAGACTGAACAGGGTTCTTTATACATACATTTTATTCAATCTAAATAGCACCAATTCTCAACCAAAGTCAAGTCAGGGCATTATACAACAAAAACTGGAAGTGGAACTGAAAACTCAGCTTTCCATTTTAGAAACTCTGGAAACCACAGGTAAACCTGCAGTCTGAGAGCAAAATGCTCTGTTTGGAAAATATGAAATAATATGATATTTAAAATAAGATGGAGCTTGGTTGTTGAGAGCTCTGTATGTCAGGATGAGAGATCACATGTTAGCCTTTCTTCATTAATTTCATGTAAAATTCAGAATAGCATTTCTCTGACAGCAGCATTTTGGATCAACTGAAGCCTTTTTAGAGTTTAGAAATGCAGACGATAAAGAATAACTTGCTCTTTTGTGTTATAATCTATTGCTTTTACTGTTACTTATAAACTGTATCATCCATTTTGATTCCAGCTCACCGACAACCCTGCAGAGAAAAGCAAGTAAAGAAAATGGATGGATCAGTTTTTATTTATTCTAACTATTTGACTATATTTTTTTAAGACCCGTGCTTGAAAAGCTTTTCTTTACGCAGACCACTGAATATTAATTCAAGCCCTTTAATGTAGCGCAGCCAGTTCTACGTGATGTATTACAACAGCACATAAAGGTTACATGAAATACTTTCAACTTTCCTATTCTTTTCGAACTAATGCTGATTTTGTAAATGATCACTAATGAGTTTGTTTCTGTAGGATTTTTTATTTTTTTTTATGCCGTGCCGGTGCAGCGCTCCTATTTCTTCTCGGGGCAACGCAGAGCACAAACCCATCCCTGGAGACAAGGACGTGCTGCTAATTACTCTGGTGTATTTTGTCTGAAGTTGTGGTGGATTCCCTGTAGAACAGAGGCAGAGAAGGGAGGTCTGTGGAAATTATTAGTACATTCAGTTAGACCAAACGCTGTACAGTATATGGTGCACTGCAGGGCGAGTATTCAATAACATTTATAGTGATTTATTTATTTTATTTTGGTAAGCGCTCTGCATTAAACTGGCTTAATCTGGAAATCTTTGGAAATGAGAATAAGTGTAGATCTTCCATGACTGGAGTTCTGAGTGTGACGTTACAGTTTATGTGTGACTAGTGATGAATTGGTTTTAATTGATAACTGTGATTTAACAGCACAAGATAACATTTAGGCTTGGAGTAGAAGTAGGTGTAAGAGAACAGAAAATATCTTAAAATAAGCCTTAAATTATCCTGGAATCCAACAAACCATAACCCATCAAAGTTCATGAACACACCCATGCCTCATCAAGTTTCAAGTGGGAGGAACTTTTGTATTTTCTCCTCAAACCTGAAGGTTTAGTACTACAAACCCTTTGTGAGTCACAAGATTGATTCTCTGACAAACAAGACTCAACCAGTCCTGGTAAAATAAAAGCCCAGTAGAAGGAATGCATACTGCCCGTCATGCCATAATTTTAGACTAAGACCATTACATTTTAGGAAATGGCAGAGTTGTAGCCATTTTGGTCAAACCCTCCAAATAACGTTATGAGAAATATCATGCAATTAGGGATATAAATTCTCAGAATATGTGCTGTGAATGACTCACAGCTACTACCACATCAAATCTGAGCTCTAGATCTTTAAAGCTGAGCTATAGGTACTTTTGTGGCTTTAATGGTCAGTTGGCTGTAGCAACCATTTTCAATTGGTTGGCTATCAATTCTAATTGGATATTGATTGAATATTTCCAGCAAATTTATTACATTTTGATACATTGGTGATGGGTGATAATGAATCTTTCTAAAAAGCTAATCAAATTCAAAAGCGCAAAGCACTGTCATCTTTCTACATCTCACCCCTTTGAAGAACTCCGTTAGTTACCAGGTTATATCCAGTTCATCCTTGATCTCAAGAAAATGTCTACATTTTTCTACCAGTCCCCAGAGAGACTTAGCCTTTGATCCATTTTGATGTCAGTCAACTTAGTTTATTGATCATAGAAATGATGCCGATGTTGTTAATCATTAAAATCTCTTCTGAATATTCCCTGTCACTTTTGGTAGAAACTCAGCTTGTTTTCAGTGGAAAGAGCTATCTGTGTGTTCCTCCGGACTGATTAGTTCAGGCTTACTTTGAGTTTTCAGGTTAACTCCGAAGGCCCCTCATCAGTCTTACACAGTGCCTGCCTTAAATGTTGCTTTGACATCCACCGAAGTGACTTTTACATCGCATGACTCACACGGAGAAGGTCTTAAGTCTGATGAGTCAGCATGTATAAAAGGGCAAAGAAATCAGTCAAATGCGAGTCATTTTTGTAAAATGTAGCACTATCCACAGGATTAGTCAGTGAAACCACACTTTCTCACTCTCATTTCCTCACACAGTGAGAATGTATCTGTACCAACACAGCAAGTTGATAATGTTGCAAGTAAAAAATTAAAGGTGAAGTCTAATTTTACAGGATCTGTAAAGGAGGTGGTGCTTTTATTATTCTCTACCACCAAAAGGCAAAAGCTGAGGATCATGTTGCTTGTGTCTGTGTGTGTAATTGTTTGTCTGTCTGTTTGTAAAATATTTCATAAACCACTGGACTGAATTTAATGGAACTTTTAGAAAGTAGCCATAGGATGTACATCTACAACTGATTAGGTTTTGGAGCCAGTCCAATTCCAGATGACCACCATAGCTAATCAATATTATACACCTCATAAATGGCTAGAAATTTTGCAGATATTAACCCCAAATTAGATATAGTCGCAGCTGAGAGTCATTTGCAACATATACTATGGACGTGACATCTAGAAATATGAGAAGAGATTACACATAACATATTTTTTCAAGGTTTGACCAAAACAGTTTTTTCTGTACATAAGATGACATTTATCTAAAATACTGGCATGAAAGGTTGTGGGCAATACGCATGCCGGCAAGGATTTTTTTCCAACTCCATGATGGGCTTGTATTCTCTTCATGCATATAATTCTCTAATATAAGTATTTTTACATTGCAACACCTCTATATTATAATGAGATTCAACTAATTATAGCCGAGCAATCTTTGGATTGATGTGGCTGAATGTCATTTACTGGGCATTCTGAAATGGAGCGATTGTTTAAAATGATTTGTTTGATTCATGAGTTCCAAAAAACTCAATGTTCTTTTTTCTCTTGTCTCTTTTCTCTCCACTCCCTCTACCCCTGCCTCTGTTTTCACAGATATCACTGACCGAAATGCAGCCCTGTATCATTCTCATCGGCTTGTTTCTCACTGTGGCTCAATCCCAAGATATCCATCCCTTAAAGCCATCATCCTCCATCAGTCAGTCTTGTGACTCCTTGTGCTCCTGCGAGGCGAAAGATGGGATCCTTCATCTCAACTGCGAGCAGAGAAACATCAGCAAAATCTCCCAAATCACAGTCCCGTCAGGTGTCCCTTTCCATCTGAACCTTTACAAAAATGACTTGGTCGAGCTCCGTGCAGAGGAAATGGAAGGGCTTAGGAATGCCCTTTCGCTGCACATCGGGGGTAATAGCATACAAGAGCTGGAGCCAGGGGTCTTTAGCACTCTTGGTTCACTGAAAAAGCTCCACATAAATAGCAATTTTCTTGTCACGCTGAAAGAGGACACTTTTCAAGGCCTGGAAAATTTAGAGTTTCTTCAGGCTGACACAAATTTCATTCGGGTCATCGAACAAGGGGCCTTCAACAAACTGATCCGACTCAAAGTCCTGATTCTCAATGACAATTCCATAGAGTTTTTACCCAACAACATTTTCCGCTTCGTGCCCCTCACGCACCTGGATTTGAGGGGCAACAAGCTCCAGACGCTTCCTTATGTGGGGTTTTTGGAGCACATAGGACGAATAATGGAGCTTCTCCTGGAAGACAATGACTGGGTCTGTGACTGTGACATTTTGCATTTAAAAATCTGGATGGAGAACATGAGGGCCCAGTCTGTCATCGGGGATGTGGTTTGCAGCTCGCCGCAGCACCTGAAGGGGACCATTCTGGCAAAAGTCAAGCGGGATGTTCTGTGCCCGCCTCATGCTGACCTTAATTTAGAGGAACCGTCAAAGTCAATGCATTGGGTCGTTACTGAAACTCCAAAGCCGTCTGCATCTTATAATTCTGGCAGTCCATGTGTGGAGCACTGTACGTGCCACAATCACCCTGTGGCTGGGTTTCTGATGCACTGTCAGGACCGAGGAATTCAGAAGGTATCTGATATTGGAATACTTCAAGAAAGCCCCACCAAACTGGTCATGACAGGAAATATGATTCAGAAACTTTTAAAATATGATTTTGTAACATACGACAGCTTGGAACTGCTCAACTTGGCAAACAACAGAATCGATTACATCGACAATGAAACTTTCCTCAGCCTGAGCAGCCTAAAGAAGCTGTATTTGAACGGCAACAGGATAGAAAAACTGTTCTCCACGATGTTTGTGGGTCTGCACAACCTTGAATATCTGTATCTGGAATATAATGTCATCAAAGAGATTGCTCCGGGCACGTTTAATCCCCTGCCAAACCTGAAGCTGTTGTCATTAAATAACAACCTGCTGAGCTCTCTTCCAGCTCAGATATTCCGCAACGTGCCCCTCACCAAATTAAACCTTAGAAAAAACTTGCTCATGCACCTGCCAGTGAGCAACGTGCTCGATCAACTCGACTCGCTGGAGCAGATTTATTTAGAGGAGAACCCCTGGGACTGCAGCTGTGACTTGCTCAGCCTTAAACAATGGCTAGATAAGCTGAGAAAAGATACAGTGGTGGGCTCCATTTTGTGTCACACTCCAAAGAAAGTGATCCAGCTCGAGCTGAGAAGCCTTCATCATGAGACACTTTGTCCCGGTTTAGGGACCTACCACCCAGTGCCTCAAGGTGGGGAGGAAAGTGTAACGGCCACATTAGAACCCAGAAACAAGAGTTTGTTTCTCTCCCTCACTGACACAATCCCACTCTCTGTGCTCATATTAAGCCTTCTCATTTTTGTCCTCATGATTATATTCTGCTCGGCTGGACTGGTGGTGTTCGTGGTGCATCGGCGGCGGCGGAGGGCGAAGAAAAAAGCAGCAGAGGAGGCACCGCGAGAAAACACCACTACCAGTTCCCCCATTCACTTGCATTACAGCATGTACGGGCAGAAAACGACACACCACACTGTCACGCAGAGAAGTGGGACTGCCACTTTGTATGACGACAGATCCCACAGTCCTATTGTGCAGATCTGTCGCAACCCCACCTACTGCTCCCAGCACAAGGGGCACGACACAAATCTGGATTACAGCCTGGAAGATCCCAGCACCAAGCACCACCTCTGCCGGAGTCTCATGGAGAAGGAAAACACTTCGCCTCTTACCGGAAACCCCAGCTCCAAATTCAGAACCATATCTGAAGAGTGCCCCGCGGAGTTCGTCACTCTCGGGACCCCCAGCTCCTTGTACCGGAACATTCTGGAGAGGGAAAAGGAGCTGCAGCAGCAGCTCGGAATAACGGAGTACTTCAGGAAAAACATGCCCCAGCTCCAGCCTGCCGTCGACTTGCAAGTCCCCGGGCACCAGGAGGAGTTAAAGCTAATGGAGACAATAATGTACACACGACCACGCAAGGTCATGCTCGAGCAAACTAAGAACGAGTACTTTGAGCTTAAAGCTAACCTCCACTCTGAACCAGACTACTTGGAGGTTCTGGAACATCAAACTGCATTTAACTGAGCTGAAGTAGTAAAGATGATTATCATGTTTGAACCAAGTGCCTTACCCCATTTGCCCTGTTGTACTTTCCACAGTGTGAAATGTATAAATATATAAAAATTCTATATATCATGGGCACATTTTTTTTTTTTTTTACTGTAGCACAGAATGTAACTGGTTTGTTACTTGTCATCTTTCAACAGCCATGTTATGTAGCTGCTGTCAGATTTTCAGCCAAATGTAACTCAGACGAAGCTGTTGCTGTTTGTTGAGCAGGCTTAGGGTTTGAAACCCACTGTGAAATCCACTCAATCAGCTTTTTTACATATGATTAAATTTTCATGGCGTTGCAGCGGCCAAGTGGATTGATCCACATAGCACACTCCCCCCACCTCCCACCCCCACCCCCTTTCCTCGCAAGATAAAGCAGATGTTTGGAAAGAATTGAGTGAATTTCAATCAGTGCTTGACCCAGAATTGTGCTTAATCAGTTGATCCTGATTCTGGCCATGACCTGATTACACCCTCTGTCAACCCCCCCTTTCTCAGATGCAGCTTTTAACTCTGGAACCAGAATGCTCATTGTGCCGTAGAGTCAGCAAATTGTACAGCCAAGTGTACATTGAAAAACAGCGATAGGAGCGCAGTTCTACTGCTGTCCTCCTGACAGATGATTGATCCAACACACTGTAGAGCTGCAGTCGGGAGGGATTTTATTTTTATACAAGCTAGGTTATATTCACATGAAAGATTTTTTTATTTTTCCTCCCTTTTCTTTCAGTCAGAAAGTGAAGCACTTGGAGTGCAGTATATACACAACTTGTAAAAATACATTGCACTACCCGAATGCCATAAGATGGTGCATGACAATCAACAGAGTCCTGCTGAAATGTTTTAGTTTTTATTTCTGGTAGAAGAAATGAGCCTCTGAATCGTAGGGTCATTTAGTGTGTGTGTGTGTGTGATGCCATTATTTAATGTCAAAGACATGAAATTGGATTCAGGAACATGGGCTCAGTTCATT
>JAVKLF010000077.1:1212357-1224328 GCA_034783495.1 Millerichthys robustus | reverse complement strand
AAAGACTATAGTACAGCAAGTCGTTCTGGCAATGTGAAAACAAAACAAATGGTTGTAAGGATTGTGACGTGGTTCCATGTGCTTTTAGAGTGCCCACTACGTACCAACCTTATTTTACACAAAAGATCCCGTTCAGGGCATTGCCGTGTTGTTGCTTTGGAAGCAGAGTCTGTTAACTAGGGATGTTGGGCTGTCCCGTCTACTTCCTGTTTGTTTTACGTAAAGTCGGGGGCGGGCTTAAAACTTGTACTGGAACCATCCCAGGTGATGCTGCTGCCATTTTATCCCCGTAGGTCTTTTGAATTCACACCTGAAAGCTTCCAACTGACTGCTCTGAACAGTATTTTCTCCCCAGACATGCTGGCTTGGTTCTTTCTGATCGTTTAGATCAGTCACCTGCCAAATGATTGTCTGAAACAATTAAAATCTCCTGACCTGTTATTGTCTCACTGGATGAATTAGCAGCTATATTTTCATTATCGAGGACAGGGACGCACTTGAAGGAGTTTTGAATATTTACTTAATTTCACCTGGCCTAATTGTAAATAACTTGTGTCAAATGCTAAAACCAATCTTGAAACATAATTAAAGCTGTCTCTTTAGTACTGTGATAGTGTGTGTGTGTGTGTGCGTGCGTGCGTGTGTGTGTTGGGGAAAACACATTTACTGCATTTGCCATGTGTCGGCAAAATCATCTCGCCAATTAGCGCTTGGTTCGGGAGTGAACTTATCAATCAAAGTTGCCTTTGGTTCAGCTACATATTACATTTTTAATTGAAGTTTGAGTTGGAGCTGCTTATTTATTTTCTTTGTTTTTGTATTTGTTGCAGCTCTTTGTGTTAATTATTCAGTTTTTGAACTGACAGAAGATACAAAAAGCACATTTATGCTGCTGGAAGCAAAGAATGCCAAACAATGGCAAGCTGTGTGGTGGCTGTAATCAAATACAAGCAAATGTCAAATTCCTGAGAGCAGACACAGAGCAAAAAATACCCCTTAATTTGCTTTCTATTTATAGCCAGCACGGAGATAAGACTTACTGTGGCTTTAGCTTTGTACAGATAATGATAGGATTGTTTGGAAATAGTATTAATTTCCACTTTAAACATACATTTCACCTTTATGCTGCTTCTCCTTCACCACACTACAGGTCGGGCCAGCTGACTTCCAGCAGAATCTGTGGATGTAAACAAGTTGACATGCTGACAAGAACTCAGTCCTCCACAATAACTTTGTTCCGTTCTCCCATTGCTCCATTTGCTTTCATGTGTGTATCTTAAGAGTGTGGCTGCTTCTAACAAAAAAGCAAAACACATTTGCTTTCAGTGCTGGTCCCACAGTTGCCTCAAACTTCAAAGAGCTGTAAGGGAAACTTTCCTACATCTAGATGTTGCATTCAGTTCTCAGGAAGGTTCTATCTGTAGTTACTATCGGATACAGACACAGAATACTGTAAATAAATAAGGATTTGTCTGGAGTCAAAAAGGTTTTTCTAACTAATCTGCTTCCCACTATTACAAATTAGTAAAACGAATACCAGCAGAAATCTACCAGTGACAGATATGTTACATTTTATTATTATTATTTTATTTTATTATTAGTAGTAGTAGTAGTAGTAGTAGTGGTGGTGGCGTAAAATTGCATTGAATCAGTGTTTAATCAAAATTGAAATATGAACTCATTTCATAATGGTTTATGCAAAACAAATTACTTTGATATTTACCCTATATTTTGTTACAACTGCTGTACCAACCTGTCCAAAAAAAAAAACAAAGAAATAATAGCTTTTTTGTCTGACTGGTGCATTTACTGTAAGGTTCTTTAATTTGCACTGTCTTTGTTTAATAACCTAATTAAATTAAACATTTCTATGCCAATAATTTAGCAATTTATGGCTATTTTTAAGTAATATTTTATTTATTTGCGTGACGATTAAAGCACCAGCTGCTGGCTTTCACTACCAGCAGGAAAATCAGAATACATTGTCTCTTGAAATCATGTGATGCAAAGTTGGCAAAAAAAGAAATAGATTTGCTCAAACTTGAAATAAATATTTGAGGTTGAACTTTATTTTTAGACAGTAAAATTATTTTTTGTTGAGCATACATGCACCTATAGATCTCTTTGTAAAGAAACCATAAAATGCTAAGTGTTGTAAAGAACTATAAAATAGCATTTGCACGAAGCTCTATAAATCTTTATTAATTTAAAGCCAGAAGACAGAATTTTGCTATGATTTTAACTTTTAAGCTAATTCTCCAAAGTGTGGTCATTGAAAGTGCTGTCTACAACAGGAATGATATACATTCTTCAGTGCCCCATCTAAAAATCCCCCCTAAACTTTCCCTTTGAGTTTCTACATTATGTGAGTGTGGCGGCTCGAGTGTTAAGGGTTTGTCACTCACAGACTAAGCTGATTGGACCAGCTAATCAAAAGATGCAGTCGATGAAACACAAAATTGAGATGTCTGCTTGCTCTGATAATTTGCATTCACCCCCCACTTCCCATTTAAGCCCTTCTCCCCGACACACTCGTGTCGTTCAAGCTCTGCAGCCTCTCAGAAATTTAGTTCATTTTTTTAAAAAAGTGATGTATGATTAGCTCCGCCAGACACAGTCCTAATTGAAATGGGTTCCGGATGTGCAGAAGTTCACAGCTGTTCCTGTCTGGTACTAGTGGTCAGTGTCAGTTGTTCGACCTTTTTCGGTTTGCTAACTAATGTTTTTAGCTTTTTTCCAGTGGTTATGGATTGCTGATGAGGTTTGTGAGGTGACTCTCTGAACAGTGCAAATTAACAAAGAGCACACTCACACGGACTGCAAAGAAACTAATGTTCTCTTTATTCAGTGGTGAGAAACAACTAAAAAGAGATCAAGTTAATTTGCACCTCAGTGTTGCTGTTGAGCTTGAAGCATGCGCTCACCTATTTATTCATTCAATATGACTCTTCTCCTGTGACTCAGTTTTACTGCTCCTGCATCAGTATATGAAAGCAGCTCCAGACTAAAGACTGAGTGCAGCAGTGTCAGATGCTGTTTACAATCTGAAGTACAGCGGCAAAGTGTGTGAAAAGCCCTAAAGCACGTTCGCAGTGTCAGCACAAGGCATCCATCGCTTTTAGGAATAAGATTCTCCTCCCTTTGTATCCACAAGGAATCAGAAGCATGTGTGGTAGCTTCAGGTCTGCTTTCTGCAGACTTGTGCACAGTGACTGATGCATATCCTCAGCAAAACAAGGGTAAATCACTGAGCCAAGTTTGTATTTCGGGCTGTGGCGCTAATAAAGTACAGAAATAAAACCGCACTGGAGCCCCAGGTGTGCACACTGCACACTTGTTGCCGAAGTAATGACTAACACGCAACGGTGACACCCGTTTAAATTTGATTTGCAAATTATCACTCTTGTTGTTTGCTACTGCCGGCGGCTAATTATTATTCACACCGGGGACAACAATGTGTCATCTTCCATTTGCTTGGGGATGAGGGTAATACGGCTTAAAATGCACATGTTCCTCACGAGCAAGAGCAATGTTTGCCAAGGGCCCAAACATTTCTTTGGCACTAGATTCTGATAGCTTTAGAAAACCTCCGGGCCTCATCCACCATCAGACTGTATGTATAATTGAAATGCTCTGTGAGGAGTTGTACTGTATGCTCATTTGGTTCCAGCCCTCTGCAGTGTTTCTAAAGATGATCAGAGCAGCGTCCCGTTAAGATGCAAAGCAGAGGGAACATATGTAAGGAAAAACGTCTGTCGTTTTGTTATTTCTTTGTTTATTTCTCCAGTTTCTTGCTGATGAAAGAAATTGTGAAATTTCTGATGCTCAAACCAGTTGAAAGCTCTACTAAATTACACCAACATGTATTGTTTTACTGTAATAAATATGTGAAGTGTTAGCTTTGTCCATGTTGATATCAAGTTTTACTATCAGTTTGAAACTCCGAACAGGACATGGCATTTGTCTGTGTCTCGATTTTTGACACTGTTATATTATTAGTACACCCTTTTTTCACATTCTCTATATTCTCTGTCTACCTGTGCATGCAATGCTTTCTCGGGCTGTATCAGAATACTGCTACTAGTACCATGTTTATGCTAGGCTGTTTCCATGACTGCATAACCTAAGCATGAATTCAGCCTGGCCATTCTTGTTTTAAAGTCTCAACCACCTACCTTCACTGCCTTTTCCGATCATTGTTCACATGAACATGTGAACATGTTGTCACCTTCGTGTTTCTTCTTGAGACATTTTCTTGCTGCTGCCCCATTGGCTTTTTGTTTATCCATCCATCCATCACCTTCCGCTTATCCGGGGTCGGTTCGCGGTGGTAGCAGTCTAAGTAGGGAGGCCCAGACTTCCCTCTCCGTAGCCACTTGTTCACTACCCAGAATTTGTGGCCATGGTCTCTGCCCCTCCAGAATTCCACTGCCATCAGTGCAAAAAGTCAGCAGCCTCCACCCTGGCCTCTTTGCTTGCAATAGCTTCCCCTCTCTTTTTTACATACGCTGCCATCTGTTCTGAGCTGTCTTCATCTACCTGTACTGGTCCGCCATTTTCATCATCTCCTGAGCCGTCATCGTTGTCTTCATTGTCTCCTGAGTCGTCATCTTCTTTTCCTGAGTTTTCATTTTCATTTCAAGCTCCTGAACCCGAGTTTCCCAGTTCCAGCTGTTCCCGAGCTGCCATCATCTTTACCATCAGCCCTATCTCCCCCCTCCTTGTACCTTTGGATTATGGGCCAAAAAATAGGCTTACATTTTTGGGCAAGACGATGAAATAAAGCCCTTTCTATAACAACTTATTTTTCTTGATATTTTGTGTTTTGATACAAGAAGAAGGAACCTGAGGAAAAATAACACAAGCATCCACTTTTGTTGAAAACATTATTCATCATGGATTCCAAACAATCCAGGTTTTTTATGTTCATATCTGCATAACATCCCTGTGCTACCAACAATTGTTTTCCAAAGTATGATCCAACAAGTCCATGTTTACTTGAGACTTTCTTGTGGTTTACACCAGCTTGTTCAGGATAGTGACGTTTGCACTCTACACCTTTGCCTTTGGGTGAATGTGGAGGAATGTGTTTTGTTGCTCAGAGACAAGATTCAATTCTAGTCCCTACCCCACAATGATGCAGGCAGTGTCTAAACCTGGGAACTTTAAGCCAATCACCATCTATCATAAAATACACAAGGTGAAGTTGTTAAATAACAAATTCAAAACTTTGGATTACATTTTTCTTGTGTTAATCATGGCCACACCTTGTGTAAAGCCTAAAGGCTCTACTTCTAGACCTCTTGCTCTGTTTCTACTTGTTTTTTATTGAGATCAAAGCCTCTGCTTGGAACTAGTTCCAGAACTTTCTACTGTATAAATAAAGGTCCTCATATCTTCCAGATCTGATTAAAATTTTCACTACTTACGTGTAGGTAGTATTGTGTTGCCATCTTTAAACTTTAGTCCCCATTTGGCAATAGTGGTAATCTAATAAGCTCAAAGGCTGAAAGTTACTTGTTTGCTGCCGCCTTGATGCATTAGTTAATAAATGTTTATATATGACATTTCATGATAGCTTGGACCAATAACTTGTATGTTTAAATACTACAGCAGATCAGTACACAAGAGAAGTACACAAGAAACTTTGAAGAAAACCTGTTTTTTCTCAAAGCTGTAAGGTAGGTGTCAAAAAATATGTGCTTCCTGACAGGGTGGCTTGACCAGTTGTTTTGGGTTATTGTCAATGAATTCAGTCTCACATATATTGATTCACACAATATGTTCTGATACAAATGCTTAAACCATCCCCAAAACAATCCAGATTGTGGGTTTCTACCGTTTTAAGCATATACGTTTACGGTTAAATCAAATGTTAGCTTTTCTTGTAGCTATGGAGCTTCAACATGCAGCGGCTCATTCTGTTATAAATGTTTGTATTGTCATACTGTTACGAAAACTCATACAGTATAAAAAAGCTGAGCTTCTTAACCTGGAAAAACAGTATTGCCATTACTCCACCTGATTTTAATATTTGGTCTAAGATCCTTAGTTGTATAAGCACCCTGATCTATTACAGAAACTGAAGCACTTAAATAACTGTTTTCTGATATTTTTCTTCTAGATTTATGTTTCTGTATGAGGTTCCTTCCTTCCAGTGGAGTGTTGGATGAGCCCTTAGAATTTAATCATCTCTATAAATAGTTGTTGCATTAAGACTCACAGCTCAAATGCTACAAAATATTCATTGTTTTTATCAGACATAATCATAGCAACCGCCTACAAATTCACATGTTGCTTGGGTTTATGTAAATGACTCAGAAGTATCAGCCTCCACTTAGGCAACATTTAAACTGCAGGCAAATGTGACCCAAATCGGAGTTTTTTTATTTTATTTTATTTATTTATTTGCTCCTATGCGACCCATATCGTATTTTTTCATAACAGTTTGAATGTGAGAAATCTGATTTTTTATATATATATATATTTTTTTATCCGACCCAGGCCGTTTCAGTATGTAGTACTAAATCAAATACATATTTGATGCATTTCCAAGTGATCTCAGTCTGACGTTTAGGTGTGGGTGAGTGAATTCATCAAAATAGTTATACCAATCTCATGTAGTTTAAATCTTTTAACTTTACACTCAGAAGACCAGTTGCTTTGTCCTTTTTTCCCCCACTTGTCCTGAATCCCTGAAAATCTACAGAAATCTATTAAACTGACATCTGTCTCGGACCGTATTGATATCAAAGGTACTTTATTGACAGTACATCGCTCCAAAAATAAATTTCTGTATTGGAGCAGCTGGTCAACGGAAGGTTCAAATGTAAACAGTGAACTAAACCAACATGTCAGATAAGTATTAATTCTGCTCTGATTGCACAACTTCAGAATTGACATGCTAACATTTAGCATCCATATTTCCTTCTGTAAACAGCGTGCTTTACGTGACGTCACGCCATTTTTTTGTCGTTTGCATGCGGGCCACATCAGTGTGGTGGAGAGTTTACACGGATGTCTGATGGAGGTCACGTTTAAATGTCATGCCAATGTACACGCCCATAAATCTAGTTTTTTTTTCCAAAAAATCAAGATGAGTAGTAAGACCTCCATTGTAAACATGGCCTTATTTTCTGTCTCATTCGATCTCTCTCACAGTCATCCAATTTCACTTGTTTACCTGTTTTTGACACCAATACCTCAACTCATTGACAAGAAACAGTGCTGAGCAACAATTCCTGTTCATCAGGAATTTAGCAAAACGTTAAACTTCACATCTTTTGTAGTTTTTAGTTTTGTTTTTTTTTTTGTCAGTACTTTGTTTTTATGTTTTTTGTTTTTTTTACTTTACTAAACTTTTTCCTTTCCTTGCAGTAAAATGTCTGAATTAGATATTTGTGTCACATCTAAAATAATCACAAAAAATCTTTTATAGCTTTGCTTTGAGAGTTAAAGAAGCTTATACCTAAGCGTTCTATTTTTACTGATTCTATCTATATTTCCACCTTATTTTTTTTTGCCTTTTATCTATTGTCAGAAGCAGGAAAGTCATTATTCTGCAACATGCCCTTAGTTCTTTCTTTTCTCTTTCCTTTATACCGTATTACTGAGCCATTGCTTTACCTCCACATCCACACACCCACCTCTAATTGCCAGTCTCTGTCCTTTTCACTGAGTCATTAATACCATAATGCATTGTGACATCTGTCTTTGGGCCAGAAAGCAGTGCTCAGCTTGGTGTGGCCAGTTATGTCGACGGTAACAAAAACAATAGTCTGCAGTATTAAGGATAAAAATAAGATCTGGCACGTGCATGCATTTCTTTATTTTTGAAAACTTTTCTTTGTTCTCTTTGAAGTGATGAGAAGAAGCCTTTTTCTGCATAAATTCAAGATGCAGCGAGTTCAGCTCCAGCCAGGTAAAAAACAGTAAAGCTGGAAGAAAGTGACTCAGAATGTAAAGCACTCTCTTTAAAATACATAAAAGTACAGGAAAATGCAGAACATCAGCATGAAGGATATGTGCATTTTTTATTTTTTATTTTTTGCCTTTCCAGTTACAAGATTTATCATGACCATGAGGTGAATATTCACACATGTGCTCAATCAGAAATCACTTGAAAGGATTCAGTAAGGTCACATTAATGAATAGTCTGGCAAACACATGTACACTTTCTCCAGAGGATGCCTTCAAACGTTCACTTCTATGTGACCTAACAGAAAATAAAAACCTAACATTTTTTTGAAGGAATGCTTATCAGCTTGCTGCTATCTACATGTTAGAGTTTTAGAAAATGTTTATTTTATGTTGAGAAATGACAGTTATAGCTGCTTTGGTCAAGCATCAAAAAATAATGTTCTGGGACTTTCAGCTACTACCACATCATATTTTAGCTCAGTGTTTGTAAAACTGACTAAGTTAGAGCCATGTTTGCTAAGGTCGATCAGCTGTGGCAGCCATCTTGAATGCAATTGGCTCCCAAAGTTATTTAGTTGTAGATGTATCTAATGGTTAATTTCTGAATGGTTCTTCTCCTCTCTTTAAGTTGTGACAACCTCCCGTCAGGAGTTTACCTGAAGATTTGGCAATTGTTTATATATTAGAAGTGCTTCCTGACACAACCACTGACCACAGAGATACTACAGGCTGCATGAGTGGTATTGAATTAACTGTACAAACTGGTAACTTCTCAACCTCTAACCACTGTACCACCACTAAACCTAGGAAAATAAGTATAGTATTGAATAAAAAACATTATTTTAAATTTTAACCAGTTTAAGCTCATTTTTTCCTTTCCTTTATTTTGTAGAATGGTATTTCAAAGTTCATGTTCGCATATTGGATGGAGAAAAAAAAAATCAAATAAAACTGAAAAAATACAGTAGTTTACAAAAACATCCATATCCAGCCTTTATGGCCTTTTTTTCTATCAAACTGCAAATGTACACATTATATACAGTATGATACAAGGAAAAGGACATAATCTATCATTTAAAATGATTTTATGTAAAACATTAAGTTCCGTATCACACTGTGTCAAAAGAAATCAAACTGAATCCATCTGTTAAAAAATGTATCACTCTTGAATCATATCTTCTCTTTTATCTCTGTACACATTGAATTATGTAATAATACTTGCCTTCATTAGTCAGTACCAGTGAAACTGTCATAAAACTAGATTGTTTTCCCAGTAGTCTGATTTGTCAGGGATGTTTTATAGCAAAGAAGGATGTGCTTTGAAATTAACAGTGCATTGTTACAGTAATAACATTAGTAGAAACTTATTTGCCAGATATGAAGACAAAAGTCAAACCAGTCTGATAAGTATGCAAACAAAAAGTTAGCCTTCCTTTGTCTTAAGAGACACATTTCAGCTTTGATTGCAGCTATAAACTGCACATCATGAGCAATTATTTAGCTTAATGATCCGAAAATATCAGCGTCTGAGGTCTACAACAAACTACGCAGAGATACTTCAGGACCACTTTAGCATTTTATGGCCAGGATACTTGTTTCATTGCCCATCTGCTAGTCTACCTTGATGTGCCTGGCTCTGGTTGTGAACTAGCTTTTACAAATTCCGCTGTTTGCTCTGTTATATGGATACATCCACAAGACACAAATCCCTCTGTTACACCACGGGGGAGTCAGGTCGCTGAGATTTTTGCAGTGCTGGCACAAACAGCCAAAGTCTTGCAACACAAACTCTCAATAGACCTTGACATCACCCCAGGCCCTTAATTTCAAACGTATTAGAGTTGCAGTGGAGTATAAAAGCAAGAAAGTGCACAGCCAAGACAATATACAAAGATGTCTATAGGTGGTAAATGGAAATCTTGACTTTTATGTAGATGTATGACCTGGATAAACGGGATGCTTTGTACAGATTAACAAGAGGGCTGACACTATCGCCAGCGCTTCAGTCATCGAGGATAATGAAACTCTGCTTTCCAGGCACGAAGAAAGCAGTGTATGTTAATGGAGCTATGCAAATACAAGTCATTAAAGAACAGACTGAGATGATTTGTGTGTTGTTGTGAGATTGGTACAGTTTAAAGGGAAATTAGTTCTTGATCCGACAGGATTTAGTGCATCTGGGTCGGGGATTTTTTATTTTTTTTTTAAGCTAGGTCAAGTCTTTATTATTCTTTTCTTTTCAAGATCATCAAACGTTCCCATTACACAACACATAGTTTGAAACAAGCTCCTGTTCAATCTCCTGGTACATGTTCGGATCTTGACCCCCACCCCCAACTGAATTGGACTGGACTCCTGAGAAGCACATTGTGGGTCCACACGGATTGGCCTTGTGCGCTTTGCCTCAATGCATTTGTGTAAAACCCAAGATCAAAACAGACACAAAAGTATTACATTATAAGGAAATCCATTGAGTACAAGGACAGAAATATACATAGAAATTATCGTTGAACTTCTTGTTTGAGGGAAGTGATTAAAAGAACTGCTACATGCTTCACAGATAATGCAGGACGGGGGAAAAGTACAAAGTGAAAGAGCTCATTTGTAAAAATGTTGATTCAAATTTCATGGTTAACAATTTTGTCAGTTAATATTATAAGCCAAAGGTAGTGATTTAGGCTGTTGGTTGATCCAAAATGTATGAGAAGTTGCATAAAATGGTGGATAAGTGAAGAATCTCTTCTCTCAGGTCTAATTGGCCTCTATTTTAATGCTATTACAATAATGATTCTGAGGAAGAAAAAAAAGAGCAGCATCATATCAGTGTCCTAATCTACGTGAAATGAGAGTGTGCAAGTACTTTTTTTGTTGCAACACAAAGAAGTTCATTTCCAGTTGAAATATCACATCTATAATCATAATTACAGCTATTATAACTGCAGGGGTGGTCTTTACTGTGATGCAGGATATGACTAAGATGCACAAATCAACAAGGCACAGCACTTACCAACATCCCGCAATTACTAGTTGGTATATTATCAGGGGATGTTTGACTTTTAAAGACTGCAAATCAGTTTTTTTCCACCATTTTTTAGTTTCAATTATCAAAAATAAAACAATTCCATGAATTAAATGATAATCTCTCTGTCCATTCTTTTTTTGAGTAATTTAACTTGATAACTAATGTTTTATTGGGATTTGGAAGAAATATCCATGGTTCCCTAACAACTTTCTTGGTTTTGCTAATTGGCGGTAAAATGTTTTCGTATACTTAAGACTTTGGTTTATTTCCTAGGGCAATCAGTTTTTGTTTGATTTTAGCCAGTTGGACAAAATGCTTTAGCAACAGGACTTTTGTTCTTGTTTTCTTCATTCTTCATTTTTAATATTTCAGAACTTGCTTCAAAATGGAACAAATTGATTTACACTCCAATGTAGGTTTCTATTTAAAGCTGCATTTTTTGTGTCATAATGTGATGTTTCTGGCTCAACCTTAAAAGCTAAAAAAATAGAAACTAACTAACCAAGCCAAACCATTATATCAAAGCTGGTGTAAGGCCAAAACCCACCAAAAAAAGAGGACTCAAGTTTTCGAACAGCTCACATTGTGGTTGACGATCAGCTTTAATTTTATTACGACTAACCCTGCTAAGACCAGATCTAGTGATATTGTCAGAATAAAGACAGGCGGTCATCATTGAGCTAATAGTTTTTATTGAGCTAATAGGAGACCACCTAGGAGGAGTTAGGTATGGTGAGCTGGAGGGTTGCTGGAGAAAAGAGTGGAGGACATGATACCTGCTTATTGAAGTGGACTGCAGAGAATTTATGGGCCCACATTTCTGTAGGGCTTACCATCTTCCAGGCATCATAGATTTCCAAAGAACAGGCTAACATGCACAGTACAGAGGCAGCAGGATGGAATCTACACAAGCACACTGGCTTGATGTCTTTCGTTTTGTCAAAAAATACCTGTCCACCCCTAAAATGCAAAAAACGCCTGAAAAAAGCATACCCAAAATGAATCAAATGCTGCTCTTGAACCACTTGG
>JAVKLF010000077.1:1192579-1210610 GCA_034783495.1 Millerichthys robustus | reverse complement strand
GTCTAGACGACCATTTTGACGTCCTGGGCTTTGAATACGTTGCTGTAGAAACCGTGCAGAGCGCTTTAAAGTGAAACTGAAGTAAAAACGGAGCGCCGGCGCTCCGGTGGATGTTAAGGTTTCAAAAAACTTTAGTAACAACACTCTTGTAAATCATTATTTGTCAGGGTGCACAAACGCCACTGAAAGTCATCTCTAAAAATGAAAAAAAATAAAGGCACAGAAAAGACATGATTTCAGCGTTACTGCTGAAATGAACTTTTCTTTTTTGTTTACTTATTCAACAAATCCTTCTGATTGACACCTCAACTTTTAGAATTATTCCATAAATGCTCATGAAAACCTCATCACAGCGTCACTCTGATCCCAAAAACTGTCAGAATTAGACACAGTGTTGTAAAATTGAGTCCCATTTTCTCTGCATCTAATGCATCTTTTTGGAGCGCTTTGAAAATCCCCTGCGAGGGTTATTTGAATATCAATAAGCCGAGAGACTGTGTGTGATCAAAAGGCCTCCCGAGTCAAAAGTTTTCCCGGCGAGTGAGGATGACCCAGACAGATGGCAGCTCTCAATCCCCGGACGGGGAAAATGAGACTCGAGGCAAAACTTGAGAGGGATGAAATTCGAGTGTGCTTTAGAGGGTTGAGTTTCTCTACGAGGGGGGGGGGGGGTGGGGTGGGGTATTCTGTCTGCTACTGCAGGGGATTCAGACAGATTAAAGACTCGTATTTATGTGAGATGTTTGTAGTTTTATGTTTATGTTACAGCTGCCGTCTGCACTCTGAGATCATGTCGGGTCAACCAGTAAAAAAAAAAGGACACCTCTTCAGATTACCAATGAGCACAATGGCTCATGCACTGAAATGAGTATATTTAGGTCTTGGAGCTGGAGGAGAAACCCCAGAAATTTATACGAACACTGCTCGCTGATGCTCATCCTGAGCTTAACTGGTTTGGCTCCTAAAATGTTGGCCTAGAAAAACTACAACTAAATCCACAAAAAGTCGGCTTTCGGCCTTTAAATCAGGTTCTTTGGCTTTTTAGGTTGCTGACGTACAAAGACTAAATTATGAAATTGCCCAAGACAGAAACAGTATGAACCCTCATTCTCGAGAATATAGAGTGAAAAAAACTGCCTAAATCTGTGAATCGTGTCCACTAAGACTCACCGTGGACAGATTGAGACAGTGTAAATCAGAGATGTCTACTTTGCAAGCTGATGGCAGCATCACAAGCTGACAGCGGCGTCACCGGTGAAACGTTATGAAGTTGACAGCTTGCTTAAATTTGCATAATTAGCTGCAACAGCAGCAATTAGGCTGTCAGGAGTCTGTCATCAAGGGAAAATGTGTTTCTTTGTGGATAAAACAGTGGAAAGTTTAGGGTATCGAGCCAACACTGAACAAAAGAATGGTAAGACCACAATGAAGGCCTAATTAACCACCAAAGTTAATCAGGATGATTTGCTGAACCTGTTGGCAAACATTTTGCACACTGAGCATTCAGTCGTTGCAACATGGCAAATCGATATCGCAGCAGAACATGTGATAGACCCTCCGGATTGTTCCAGGAGCTCAGGCAACTAACGTTCTGCACAAACTGGCTTTAAAAAGTCTATCAACAGACAGGAACATCCTTCACGCCAAAAGCTAGGATTTACACATAAGGCTTGGTGCTCACCTTGGCAGCCTCCCCCACGTTTATGATTTAATCTACTGGAGTACACTTTTAAAAAATGACTGTCTAGGAAAACAGGGAGGTGGAGAAGAGACTGCAGGCAGGATGGAGTGGATAGGGACAAAAAGTTTCAGGAGTGGTTTGTGACAAAGCACTCCCATGGCAGTCTTATGCAAAGGGTTTTCATTTGCACTAACTAAACCAGTTCTTGTTCTTATATCGACGTAACTAACACATGACAGGTAAGTTAATAGACAAAAAAAACTCGGGCTATTGCTCATTGTTTACATTCTGCACATTAAAATCAGGAAATTCCTGATAATCATTTTACACTGTAATTATGCTCACTACAGTCAAGACAGACATTTACAGAAAGTAAAGATTTAGCTGGAATTTGACTCGTGGATGCTTTAAGTAATAGTTCTGATCATTTTGAATTGAGGTTTTGTAAGGAAAACAATCTTTAAACAGCCTCAGTTTGGAGAAAGGAGTTTAATTTTGGGTGAGTTTGACAAGCCAATGCCTCGTTTAAGCGATACCCATTAAGAGACACTTAGAATTGTGCTATTTATCATAATTTATGGTTATTTACAATCGCTAATAGCAGTAGCAGTTAGCTATAGCACGTTCTGCAGGCATACAATATAATGTTTCTACGAGAATGACGATGTAAAGCAAAAGTGACGGGTTCAAACTTCACAAACTCTTGTGAAACCTTAAAAACTGGAGTTGTTTTAAGATGACGACAACCCATTTCGAACTCGGCCTTCTTTGAATATGTCATGCTCGGTGCTTTTCATGTGTTTGCTGTGTTTAGTGGCCCTAAACCTACACCTGCTGCAGCCTCCTTGGTGACTGCATCTCCATCTACCTGTGCTGGTACATCTTCATCCTCGTCCCCGGTTCCTGCTCCTGGACCCGAGTCCCCTGCTCCTTCTCTTGAGTTCAAACCTGCACCTACTAATCTCGAACCACCATCGTCATCATTTCCATCTTCATCGTCTAGTCTATCCTCATCTGTACAGTTCCTGTGTTAGTGTCTGTTTTTCCAGTTGTTCACCTTTCCTAGATTCTTGTTCTTGATGGTTTTTGAGTCCTCTTGTTCTTTTTGGCATCGTCCTCGTTTGTCATCATCATCATCATCATGTCCATTTTCTTCGACGTAGTCTATTATACTGTTATTAGTTCTGGTATCAGAGTCTACAGTTCCTGAATCAGAGCATACCATTCCTGCGATCCATGTTTCCTAGATCCTCGTTTCCCATTTTTTGTGAGTTGTCTGGTTCTCATCATCATTATTATTTTCTTTTTTAGTGTCTTGTGGTTCGTTGTCAATATTAAAATTGTCCTTGTTGTTGTTTATCCTTATCATGTCCATCATCATTATCACCGTCCTCTTCCTTGTCGGGTTTTCATAACCTTTATCCACTTCATGTTTTGGTTGTTGTTTGGTTGTTCCTGTTCCTCAGTTACTAGGTTCTACGGCTCCACAGTTTCCAGCTCCTTTGGCTCCTCATTGTTGTGCTTCCACGAAAGTTCTCTGTCCTGTCTTCACTCCCATGCCATATGTTCTGTCTTGTGCCCTCCGCCCTATTTTTTGTACACCCTCTACCCTCCCAAGTTTTTTTTTTTTTTAAGTGGAAGAAGCCAGCTTTGTGTTTATTTTGATAAAATGTATATTTTGTGTTCTTTAAGTCAGACTCCTTTTGGGTCCACCTATGATACTCGTGATAGGATAGCTATTAGCTGGCCCATTTATTTGATTTAAGGCCTTTTCACCAAACATTCAGATGAGATAATTGCTCAATCTTTCCATAGAGCTCTAATGTGAAATATCCTAAAAATCCCTTTAAATCCAGAAATCACAGATGACAGCTTTTGTTTACGGACTCAAGCTCAGGTGGAAAGGGGGAAAACAAGATGTAATGTTTGAATAATGCCACAGAGAGAGAAAATTGCCATTCTATTCATGAAACTAAAGTAGTTTCACATTTAAAAGTCAGAGCTTTGGTGGTTCTGCTGCATTGAAAGCAGGAGCTTAAAATGCATCTCCTGAGTGGTCCACTTTTTTCTTTACAAAACATCAGGTGTGCTTTCACACTCCAATTCTTTCTGTTTTCAGGCACCGATTGGCTTTACAAACTAACCACGTCACAGGTTGGTTTAGTTTCTCATTACTTGGTTAGGGTGACGAAACGTAACAGTCTGATTGTTGGAAAACTGAGAAGATGTGGTTATAAGAGCTGCTGCTACATTAAAGACAAAATGTGCTTTCAGGTTTAATAAAAGGTCAAAGAATTCTGTAAGAAATAAGTTTGTTTTGCTGACAAGCACAAAATACTGAAGCATACATCTTTATCAGTGTTATTTTGTGATTTCATGATGTATGAAGTTAAAGTCAGATAACAATTTCTTTAAATTATTTAGTCCGTTTTATTCCTTTCTTTGGTCATTTTGTAATTTTTTCCCCTTTTATCAGTTTTAACATTGAGGACACGTTTGTCCCTCTGTTCTTGTATTACACCCATTTTTGATAAGTTTTAGCCTAATTTCTTATGAAATATATATATTTTTTACCAAGTTGTGTAAAAGTGTCATCATTAATATTTCACCTGTTATAGCCCAGTTATAACACAGACACTAAAATGTTGGAAGGCAGTTGGTGTTGGTTAGCTGAATAATTTAGCGACAGTTGAAAATTGTTGAAGAGACACCATCACAAGTACAGATGGAACAAAAAATCCTCCCCAGGGCTGCCTCCAGTCTCTGAACTGACTCACTTGTATGCCTGGGGAAACTGTCCACGGATCCAACCGAACCATGGAGCAAATTAGCTTTTTTTTTTTCTCCTCACATTCTTCTTGTGTCATCCTAGATATGAGCTGGAATGCTGATGATGAACCAGTCCAAACCTGGACCACTAATCTCATTTCTTTATTGGAGCTGCTTTACATAAGGGATGCTTGTTACTGCGATTATGTTTATTCAAATACTACATTTCCATAGTGGAAGTGTTGTTCCTCTGTGTGTTCTCAACCAAACTCCACTGAGTCAAGGTCATGCTCTGATATACGTACTTAGAGAGAGTTTTTATTTATTTATCTGAATGATGGAGTTTGGTGGGATTGGTTTACTTCTGCTAATTGAGCAGAATTATACTTATATCAACAACTTCTAAAGCTAAGTCCACCACTCCATTGGTTTACTCATGAAGACAGACAGCTGGTTTCCTTCCTCCTGCTAATTAGATGCTAAAGATTTTTGAAGGAACTTCAAAAGTTTTTATTTTTCATTTCCTGTACTTATTTACCTCATTTAAAAGCGCCCTTCTGTAAGTAATGGAAGCATTTTTGTGACCATATGTGAAACCCATTTTAAACGACTGCTCTGTCTCAGCACCACAAAGCAGCAGTTAGCCTCTCTTTGTTCTCTTTTTACTTTAGCATCATTTCTGCCTGCCCTAAAAAAGAATCAGCGCACTGACACAGCGGAGCACTCTTTGTGTCATTGCCAAGGTTGGTTTGATGCCAGTTTGTTTGGTTTTTTTTTTGTTTTTTTTTATCAGCATTAATCTCTCTTTAGAAAATCTGAAACCCCTGCATGTGTACAAGCTCGTGTTTTGGTGCTGCATTTGTCCCAATTACAATGAAAAGCGGCGTGGTTGTGAAAATGTTATCCCTCTGTCATCTAAACTGCTGTGGGCCCCCAAACAAAAACAAACCGCACACGATGTTGAGGCAATTTCCACATGTGGGAAATCTGAGGGAAATTATTGCATTACTGAATGTGCCCTTTGTTTACCTTTCAGCTTTAGCATTTCTTTTGATACAATTACCCTATTCTCAGTTGTGAGGAGGCTACGAGGTCAACACAGACCAAAAGCTGTAAATTTTCATTACCCATAGCTGTGTTTACTTTGATGCAGTCCATAAATTGATCAGTTTAGTGCCGTTTTGTAGCCTATTAATTCCCTAAGAATTAATCATGCTACAGTTATTAGGAGTGTCAGAACCAATGAAATGTCTACAGCAGTGAATGCCGGAGAGTAAATTCAGCAGGAATGTGCCGTACAGATGGCTGACAAACAAAACACAGCTCTTGGCAGCGTGTTAAACGTCTCCGCCGATGATTAAAACCATTCCTCCAACAGATATTCTCTCCATGTTTTAGTGAGGAGACGGAGAAAAAGGGGCTGCCTTACATGTGGCTCCAAGATTTTCCTCCTCGGTGTACATTTGCATTTATTTGGGTGTGTGTCCCAAGAGTACACCCAAAAATACATCCATTGGCTAACATTTGAGCTCGTCTCCCAGCCCGCTGTTCTTGTCTTTGTTTGACTGTTATCATTAGTTTCATGAGCTGCCTCGGTTAAAAGAAATCTGGAGAAAAAATAGGGATGAGATAACCCCAACACCAGTCCCTGATGTTAGCCCACCCATTGTCTGCCTGTGTTCTATGTCCTTTTGTGCTGTTATCTCATGGGAAATGGACTGAAGCGCCTTTTTTCTCCTCTTTTTTTGGAGGTTTTTGTTGTAACAGAATGAACAGAGATCACTTCTATGAAACTACAATGTGCAACACTCTCTTTTAAAAAAAAATACATCATGCACAATTCTAGCAGTAACTGTTGATTTCAGTCTTAAATGAACACCTATTTGTCTGCAGCTCCAACTGCAGGGATTTGTTTATAGGTGTGTTAGAATACATGTACCCTCTTTTAACATAACTAAAATTATATCAGGAGAATTGTGTAAATGTACAGTTTCACTACAACATGGGCTTATTTAAAATGATCTTATTTTTAGAAAAATTTGTTTGTCATTTGCCATATTTTTACCAAAGGTTTGTTTTGGGAAATTATTATATTTAAAATTTAAACTCTCAGTCACCGCATTTTAGTGTGTAAATTTTATAACAGAGTGTAAGGGCCAGACTACGTATTTTATATTATTTTTTAAACTGCAGGAATTAAGTCATATTATGAGAATAAAGTCCTCATGTTGTGAGATGTATCGATTTTACAAATAAGAAAGCATATAATCTTTTAACACATCAGCATCAAATTAATAGCAGTAGCGGAACTTTGATATGATTGATCAAACAAATGTCCATTTCTAAGACCGAACCACGTGGACCTGGAAGAAATGGCTTCTTTGGTGGGAGAGGAGCTGTCTGGCAGTGGTCGACTGCAAGGCTACAGGTCCATTCCATTCAAGGAGGTTTTGTTCTTTCTCAGAACATAATGAGGATCGTCATTAAGATTTTGGAGTTGAACTCGAAGCGCGACGTCCCTGACGTCTGCAGTAGAATAACGACATATGATAAACGGAAGTGGTATGGCATTGTAATTATTGGCTGCATTGATGGATTTAGTCTCCGCATATTTAAACTATCACTGATTCCAATCCGATGGGATCAATATGCTGTATCTGAAGATTTATTTAAACTAAAATCAGCAAAAGGAGAAAACTTTATTGTGTAGTTATCCAGTTATTTTATGTTAGAAATGAATGAAAAATAATACTCTTTGGCATTTTTGGTTTTTAACCATTTAATGACTCACGCACGTTATGGAAACTGAAAATGATCCCTTATGTCACATGTTTTTCACTAAATCTGAAAAACGATTTTTTTGGAGGGGGAAAAAAAGGAAAGGTTGAACTGATATTAGCTGATACATAGTAGCTAGTTTGCAGCGTATCTCAAGTTGTTTTTGCAAACCAACATCACAGTTTGCATGCTGCGAAGAGTTCAAAGGAAGATGCACATTTTCTGATAACCAACTCCAAGATAGCATTTTCAAAAAGCACTAATTACCAATATGTTTTCTCTTTTTAATCACTTTGAGGGCTGTTTTTTTCCTCTTGTTACTCTTTGGGTTCCTTCAACTCTTAATACCAAGGCCACTGGTACAAAATATGATCCAGAGCTTCTCAGTCAAACTCAGGTCATGTTTTAAATCCCTAAACTACTAGTTTACTTAGTTACTTTGTCGACAGCCCTGTTACAATAACACAACTACACCTTAAAAAGATTTCCTTTCCTGTCCCTCCTTAAAAACATCTTGCTTCATTATGTGAGGACTAGGTGAAGCTTTTCCTTAATCAATCCTGGCAGATATAATTCATTAATCTAACTAAGTCAAAGCCCTAACCCCCACAATGCAACTGTGTTCTACAGAAGTTGCATTGACAGAACCTGAGAAAACTGACAGAGAAAGTAAATTTCTAAAAAATAAAAAGTTATTTGTTGTTTGTACAGTGGTACCAAACTTGTCTTCAGTTTAAAAAAAAAAAATTCAAATATTGAATCCAATACAGTGTCAGTTTCTTTTCTCATAAAAATATATTGAAACTTTTCAAACTAAAACTGATCAGCTTGTGAAAACGGGGCATATTTCTTCTACAAATGTTGAATCAAATATCTGTCAAGTAGGAAAGTTTATTTAGCTCTGTTTCTAGTTTTTTTTTTTATAAAGTAGTCTGTCAATTTTCTTTCCAAAAAGCAGAATGTATTGCAGGTTAATAGCTACCACCAGTGTGTGTGTTGGTACCTTATTGCAACTCTGACTTGTCAAAAGTGAAACAAATGTATTTACTTTGACCAAGACAGATTGTTATTTCAAATAGTTCTAGTCACACCGCAGGGTCCTCATGGAAAAGTGTTGGTTTGGTTGCCATTAAATGAACAGAAAGCACATCATGTTTTTTAAAACAGTTGTAAAAAGATTCCCTTCCAGTCCCAGGTTTTGACCTGCTTTATGTTCAAAAACAAACACAAAACACACTGGATGAAATGATGGAAGTGCAGTTTTGGAGAAATGTTGTGAAGGATTATTATCTTACTTGTTGATAGTATTTTAAGGGGCCTCTGTTTGGAGAAATCTATTTAGACACACCTGGATCTGTGATTGAGTCACCTCTTCAAGTTCTACAGAAGCCTGTTAATCACTCATTTATTAAATCAGGTGTTTTTGAGCAGAGAAACATCTAAAACATGTTGGATGATAGTCCTTGAGGACCAGGACTGAACATATTTTCAGATTATGTTGTGGTCCTGTTAGCAGATAATTAGTGCTTCTGACAGAAGGATTAAAAGTCTCATAATTGCATGATTACATTGCAAAATTGTTGGCGTAAATGTTTATAACCTAACATCCAGATGAACTGTCATATAATTTTTTAGATTATAATTGTAAATCAGCAATTTAAATTGGATTAGCTGTTAGCTCGTCAATCCCAGAACTAGATGGTATTTGTACTAACGAGGGTTGTTCAAAAAGCTTTCTGTAGCAAACAGAACATTAATTGTTCTTTACATTCTTAAAGCCCCATTTTAAAGATTTGAATCACCAGAAAAATAATGAATTGGGTTTATCTCTTGCCAATTTAGGTAACGGTAAAAGCAAAAACAGAAACCCGTGAGGGCAGGTGGACAGCTGCTCTATTTGGCGCAGCAAAGTTGACAGAAATACTGTTTCATTAGCATTATCTGTGTTGCCACAACTCCTTACTGTCTTTATCTATGCAAACATTGAATGGTACTTAAAAACAATCCAATGTTTTTTTTATCATACCTTACTGGTTATTTGGATTGACATTAACACAGATTTTAGATTTTAGATTGAAATCATCCTAAAAACATTGCAGAGTTTGTCTATGACCATTTTTAGTGGTATTGGAGAAAAGGAGAAGGCCAATTACTGATTTTGCTCCACTCAGTACTGCAGCAGTGGTACATTACAAATAACGATCCCATCATTTCAAACACATTTTCCTGTTGTTAATGATTGACTGCTGAGGCGCCCGTGGAATACAATAATTACACGCTGAAATAATACAAAAAAGACCTTTTACATTTGTAAAGCTGCTTTTTACCAGTCTCTTTTCACCTCCAGCACGTCTGAGTTTATGCGAAACGGTATCTGAGATTTGGTGAGTATTTGTGAATAGCAAGAGCTGTCACGTCTGTGGGATCCTGAGGCAGTTTAAGTAGGAAAAGGGTGCGTGAGCGTTGCCACAGCCAAAAGCTGAAATCAAACTCCTCATCTGGCTTCTCCCATATCTCCTTGAAAACATGCAGTAAAGCATGCAGACTCATCCCTGAATGCAAAATTAGTTTCGGATGAAGGAAAAAGTACAGGTCAAAAAAAGTTTCTGGGTAAGTTACCAAAACAAATGCATTTGAAATTGACAATACCACCATATAATGGGTATCTAATGGGTTCACTAAACCTGAGAGTGGCAAATCCACTTAAGCTGGACAAAGTTTCAAATAGAGGGCAACAAATGGTAAAGAAAAGAGGGAAAATCATAGAAGTTAATGCATCTGTGGTGACCTATTGTTGCAAATTGGGTTTGAAAATGTTTCCATTAATTGCTCACTGTCACCTTTATTTGGTATTTTCTACATTTTTGAGCAGGGAGTTGTGTTTAGCAGGGTGGATTGTAATTATAGGGGGTGGGGATGGCATGACAACTCCCGTTCATGTGTCATAACAGAGGGTTGCCAGGCACCTTTTTGCCTTGTGTTTACAGGGACGGTCACAATTTATAGCTCCTGTCTGGGAGAGTTTGACAAGCTGCTTGCACACTGTGATGTACGCTCCCCTCACAGGAGCGTGCACAGTTTGCTTGTCCAGCCCACCGCAACTCTGTATGCCTGTGAACGTTCATGCACATAGAATAAAACAATGCTTTGCCAACTTGAACATTTCCCTTCGGTCCCTGTGGCTGCTTAAAGTAAAGCTCGCTTTCAGAAGTCGCTGCCGAGGAGCGTTCGAAACGGAACGCTGACCCACTTAGTTCCCTGGTTAAGAACGTTGGGGTCTGAGGGAGGAGGCACAGAAACACGTCCACATTTGTGCGCTCAACACTTGGATGGCACCGCTCAGCAGAGATAAACCAGGCTGGTAAAGAGAGGAGAAATAAGTTCCTGGGAAACAATAAAAATACCTAATGTATTCATCGACGGTGGCTTTGTAAAGCTCTTTGAACACTCGGGGCTCTGACATCTGAAGTTGAGGTTTTCATCTTGTTGAATGTGTTCACATGCCTTCAGGTGGCTTATCTCTGCACATGGGAAAGGGTTAAGTTTAGGGTGCTTGCCTTTGAGCTGGTGACACCTTCTTGTTCAGTCTTAGCTTTGATGTGCTGTCTGATCTCTTTGAGTTACCGTCCTTTAAACACCCCCACCCCTCCATTTCTCCTGCTGCACAGCAGGCTGACTGGATACTCTGTGGTCAGACGATGCTCGCGTAAACACATTCGTCCGCCCCCCGCTAAGGCTTTAAATAGCATTTTCATGTTTTATCCTTTAAACAAATTCAAGACTCTGCCTTTAAAATGCCTTCTTTCACGTTGGCATAGTTTAAACCAAAAATATATTTCACTCTGCTAGTTATTTCTCAGAAAAGAAAAAAAAAAAGACGCATTAAAAGTAGCTTCTGTACTGAATGTCTCAGTGTGGGCTGATCTCTTGTGATAAATATTAAAAGTTGTTTGTTTGCTTTATTCATTTTTAATCCCTACTTTCTGGCTGCAAAATCTCATCTGAACCCATTTACCATTTTCATACATTTCTGAGTTGGACCGAAGAGCATCTCGGAGCCTCCGGCTCAAGCTGTTGCATCTGTTTTAGTGCTCACCTAATGCAAAGTTAAACTGCACCCGTCAACAAAAAGCAACAGTCTGGGAAGAAAGGAGGAATAATAATAATAATAATAATAAACAGTGCAAAATGAGAAAAGTGGCTTTATTTTTTAGTTTTTCTAAAAAGGGATGTATCATGAAATATATGTTCCTTTTCTCTATTTCTTGTTTGGGGCCCTCTGGATATAAAAACCCTATTAAATAAGCAGGTAAGGTATCCCGTTCTCCAGGTCAGAGTGGCAGAAATACTGACTCTGTTGCTCTATTTCCTCTATTTGCTTTATTTTTTTTAGGCTTCTATTATGTTGTGTTTACAAGTCAAAAAGAAATTTGTGAACATTTGGGCAGATTTAAGTTTCACTGTTTGTTTTAACAGGTTTATTTCAAATCATTACAAAGACGCATTTTCAGCCATTTGTTCATAAATGGAAAACCTGGATCACATCACATAAAATGCTATTAATGCTTTAAAATTGTCTATAAAAGTAACAAAGTCTCAACATTAAAGTGTAAAAACCTAAGAAACGCAGAGGATTTGACTCAGCAAAACTCAGGATTTGGAGTCATAATGTGATAGAGATATTACCATCTGAGTAAGAGTACCTGACTCGGCTGGTTTTTACCTGCATCTTGTATTTTTACAGCAGTTTTGTAATCCCAAAGATGGTTCATAACCATTTATCGATGACAAACTGCCAACAAAGTATGCAACGTAGTTCATCAACTAAAGAGTGTGTTTTGAGAAAGGAAAAAAAAAAAAGATTGCTCAAATAAAAATATGCTTGCATGTTTGTAAATTCATGGCCTGATCGTTCTGGGAAAAGAAAAAGCTGGTGAGTTGGAAATCCAGGACATAAAGGTACAAACAGACCATCATATAGTGCTCTTTTAAGTACAACATTAAAGTGTAAACCAGAGGATTTAAAAAATCTACACATACATGGAACATGGAGACCCAGAGAGGTGGCACTGCAAACCTGCTTTATAAAACTCTTCAGACTTTAATAACATCATAGATATTTTACAAAAGGTCTTAGAAGTGCCAGATTGCACACAGACGGCTTCAGTGATAGAATGATCTTTGTAGCCTTTCAATTTAAATTTTTTAAAAAACTTCAAGGAGCTTATCCATTTTTGGTAAAGTTGTAAAAAAAAATAATGCCAAGAGTTCATTGAAAAAAACTTCACTTCCTGACTTTTAAAACTCGCCTAATCTACTCAAAGTATCTGCAGGTCAGTGCTTTAAGAAGCAGAAAGTTTCCGACTGTGGCAATTAGTGCTGTGTTGCACTGAGAGATCAGCGTGGGGCGAACCACATTCCTGCTATGTTTTATTAACTGATCCAGGCTCTGAAATCACATCTTCTACAGCAGTTTGTTGACCAACACGTCCTTCTATCCTCTCAACATGTGCTCATTTCTAATTTGCAAAGTGACTGTCAAGGAAAAAACAATGTTCACCAAATACTTGAGCATAAATAACATTAATTTCATTGCATTTCTATGGTTTGTGCTGTTTTTATTGAATAAAAAATAAACCAATCGAGGTGCCCAGAGCTTTCTCTGTCTTATCTTTAGATGATCTCCAGATATTTTAGGCACTACTGAAGTGGCAAAAATCAGTTAATCCCAATTTCAAGCTTATTCTTCTGTTTTCAGAACTTCCACAGGACCGTTTGTGCAGAGCTGATATGAATTCTTTCTTCGCCACACAGAAATCACGACGGCCTTTGGGGCTTGTCACATCACTAACATATTGATAAATGAGAGGTTACACCCACAGAAATGTGAGGTGTGATAAGATTTTTAAAAATATTGACAATGTGAAATTGCTTGTCCCAGGCTACCAGTTTACCTGCAAGATATTTGAAGACATAAATCTATGGCACTGATGGATGGCTGATTGTTTAATCAGATTATCCCTGTCATATTATTTTCCCTTTGAACTGAGCAAAAGCATTTTTTTAGAACTTGTACCTGTTCCGGGAAATGTCAGTTCCTAATTTCCATATTTTGAAATGAGGCAAGTTGATAAATAATAATTATTTTTTTGGTCTTGTTGAAGATAATGAACCATAAATGATTGTAATCCAGACCATTTTAGGACTGACAATCATTAAATTTCCAGGCACGGGTCTCAATATTTTACTAAAAGTCTTTACACTGAAATGTCACGACTTACAACCAAAAATGACTTATTTCTAGACCTTAAAGTGAACATATCAGTAATTAGTTCAACAAGGTTAAGGGTGATCCACCATTACTTGGAGAAAATAAAAAAAGCAGTAAATAAAGTAAGAAACAAGAACCAGGATTTGTCAGTAAATCAGCTCGAGGTGATTTTGTATATTTAGTTGAACTCAATGAACAGATAGAAACGCTGTTTAAAAAGTCATCCAATGATTTCAAAGTGGTTGATTTTAAATGTTAAATATAGTAATTTTGCAAATAAACTGACAAGGAAAGCTTGTCTGCTTTTTTAATCAGCAATTTTTTTCAACACATCGATCACAAAACAGGACAAGTCAAGGCACAAAGTAAAACTGAAAGTCGTTATCAGGCTTGTTGTTTTCATCTTTCTGGCTCCATAGATCGTAATTCTGCATTGAATGATAGTTTCCCTCACAATCTGCAAAAATATTTTTGTTCTTTTTCGTATTGGGCCTGTGCAGAGTACTTATCAGCACTTAACCTTTGTTTGAAGAACGAAGGAGAAAATCTCCTGGGAAGGTCGAGGAAATCCCAACCATGGTTCTTTAATCGGTGTTGCTAGGCTAACTTTGTGAGAATGCTAATCAGCTCAGTCCACACGGAGTAATGTTTTGTTTTGTTTTTTTAATCTGGCTGATACAGATATCTTGGAAGAAAAAAGCACATTGTTGTCACATTTCTAATCAGAGATTATATGTTCTGTTTATTTGGAAATGAACTAGAAAACAACAGCCTCAGGGAACGTTCATACGTTGAAAAAATAGTGACAACATAAAAAGAAAATCTCTCTGTGAACTCTGCAAAGCATTGAAATACTTGGAAAGTTCTGAAAATGTCTCCCTGACTTTTCCAACTGAGATTTGTCCGGATCTGTGTTTCTCAGTCATTTATTTTATTTTGTTCCTTGAGCTTTTCTTAAAGATTGATTCTTTGCATGATTTGTTGTTTTAAAGTTGTTTACGTTCTGTTACCTGTATTTACTTGTATATCAGGTAGCCTGAGTTTCCAATTCGATCAGTCTTGTGTTTCCTGTGCCATTCCTCCTGTAAATATTCTTCTTCTTCACACCTGTTCGTTGTCTCCAATCAGCCCAGCTGCATCTAATTCCTTCATCCCAGCTCTTAATATTCTGTCTTCTGCCACCACCTCAGCAGGTCATTGTGTGGTTTCCTGCCTTTAAGTTGATTCCTTCTTGAGCCCCTTGTGTGTCTGCATCTGTGTCCAACTCCACCCCCTGACAGGACTGCAGTGAAACAGAGCCAGAGGTTTGATGGTGTAAATATAAACTTCTTTAAAGCACCGTGTTGTCATATTGATGAAAAGACTTATCCTGTTTACCGAGAAGTCAAGTCATGCCGTTACATGTTGGTTTGTGCAAACAGCTGCAATTTAGGTAATAATGTCGGAATGAAACAGGAGAATCCCTCAAGGCTGGTGCACCCAACAACGGTCTGGAGCTCAGGAGGTTGTTCGTGCCAGTTTTATTTCCAGGTATCAAATGTTTGGGACTAATGCAATCCCACAGCAGTTTGTTTCCCTTGCAGATACAGGCCTGTTGGTGTGTAGTTCAGCAGACTTTCTTGGGGGTGCGTTAGGTGGGTCTGGACCCCCCCCAAAAAGTACTCTTTTAAAAAAATCCATCTTTCCTGAGCCCAAATCATGACAGGAAATTTCAGCCCTTGATCGTGTGGACCACAAACGTGGATAAGTTCCACTTGAATTTAAAAAGTGAATCACTTATTGTGGAACATCAGCTTCATTTAAACTAAGTTTATTCTGTAGAGTACCACAGAAAATGTATTCTCTCATTTTTTTGTTGTTTATTGTCTGAACATCAAAGAATTTGTCTCTTAACAATAAATCCCTTGAATAGAACCTTTTCTGACAGTGATGCATTATCAGCTGAGCTTAGCCAACTTATTTTTGTCTTGGAAGAGTTAACCGTACCCTCCGATGATGACAGCTGTAGGATCCTTTCCATTAATGTTTGAAAGAACAACAATAATGAACCTGTCAGATTTAAAGGTGTCCGTTTGAGAAGGCTATCTGATGAATCTGTTGCTTTGCCACCAAACAACCGTCAAAAGATGAATTCTTGAATTTTGATTCAATCTTAAGACGAGTACATGTGTTTATTTAAATTAGTTTGGTTCCTCTTGCCAACATGAATATTTTATAAGCAGCAGGACTTTGAAGGAAACACTTCCTATAAGTTACAGCTGGATGCAGATTAACATGTCAATCCGTCATTTATTTGTAAGATCTCAAAATGTGTGCCGTGTAGATCTGGAGATTTTTAGAACCCATCAGGGAACTTGTCGTTTTTGTTTGTTTTTCTCTAATGAATCAATCTGAACGGACACTTCTAGGGTCTTATGCTGTTTGTTCTTTAACTCTAAATCCACATCTTTGTGTGTTTTATAAGCTACCATACTACAGATGGTGGCAAATTACGAATGTCATTCAGGGGCAAAAATGTTGGCAAGCTTTCTCCATTTTCACTCGCAGGACATCACTCTCATGTTGCAAGAATTTACTGGCTAGTCTGAGCTGGTGCAGGTGTCTGGAAACAGTCTTGAACCCTTCCCAATTTAGTTTCCGGGAATATGGAAGCAAATTCTGGGACACTTTTTGACACGGGTGTTATTCAGTGTGATTCCATGTGAAACTTTTAGGCTCTTTTGTGCAGTTTTGTGTCTGTGAGCTACTATCTATAGGGATGAGGAGAGCACAATGTTTTAACTGATTTTACAGAGTAATCGTCCCACTTTTAGCAGGAATCACAACAATATCATACACTATCTAATAACGGTTGCGATCCATCATGACTATATTCCAAACAGCAACAACTGTTTAGAATATGTTTTGCAGCACCTACACTGCTGCTGATGTGGTTTACTGCCATAACTGCTGTTGGAAAGATGAGACTGTTTGTTTACAGCAATGTGTGAACATCATCACCGTTTAATTTTTCTACATTTGAAAGCCGTTATGACCGACCCTTTTACTGAAAGGTCAACTTGTGTTTCATTGGCATTGTGTCGAGTTACTTATCGTATCGGCTGCTGACCAGAGATGTGTGACCCTACTGTCTTAGATCATTTCTACTCTGGGTTCTTTTTCCTTTTTGTTTTTTTTCACACGTCCTTGTCCTGGATTTATGCTCGCCTGCCTCCTTATCCCGCCTTCCAGCAGGACTGATTGAACCAGGACTCCTGATGTGTGATCCAATCAAACGACCACCAGTAGCAACACCGGCAGCTATGAAAGTACAGCCTGTTTGTTTCACTCAGGGCGGCTTTAATGTCACCAGCATCCTGCCATGTCTGGTTGTTTTTTCTTATTTGTCCTCTGCTTGAATTATTGGTTGCATTCAAAATGCTGTAAGCTATGTGAGCAGAACTCAATACTGACTCAGCTGTAGTGTTCGCTCTGACTGTTAAAGTTTTATATACTGTGGAGTTCGATTCTTTCGCCTGTAAGGAGCTAAATTTAGTATTTTTGTTTATATGAGACACTTGGAACAGGTCTTCAATTTTATTGTATTTCTTTCCCCAGAAGGCCTAAGGGCATTTACAGGTCAGAGGTCATGTCAGGCAGAGCCCACCCAGCAACAGGTAGCACAAGCTATCAGTTCCTACTAGGAAGTAGGTAAACATGACCCTAAAGTTATCTATTACCCACCTGGACAGTAAAGGTTGTTTAGAGCTAATGTTCTTGACCTCTTCCAGAAACTGTAAGGAAAGAGATGGTAAATTTAAGTTGGTATTCGCCGCCAGGAAAGCTTTACCGCATGAGGTACTGCTTCACAGAAACAATATGTATTCTGCTTCTCTTCGCCTGGATTCCGAGGAGAAGCAATAAAGCCCAAGCAGTGAAATGAAAATCTATATGAGCATGTCCACAGGTAACTCAAAAGGTTGACAAAATAGAGGGAGAGAAACTCGCGTTTCAACATATATCAGCTACTCAGCCGCCGATGTATGAATCTTCTTCGTTTTTAATAACCAGGAACCACAGGACTTGAGGCACCGAAGCAAGAATCTGGGGAATCCATCAACACACAGCAGTCAGAAGTAACAAGAGAAGCCGCTGAGATGAGAGGAGTTTCTCTGGTGCACGGGAACAACAGGGAATGCTCAATATGGCATTTGTAGCCACAGTGGAAGAATCGGCTTACCTACTGCAAGCATGCTGGGCTCAAGTGCCCTGCAGAGATGTAATATTAGATCAGTGTGTAGTACCTCTGTGTTCTGTTCCGTCAAGCTCACAATACATCAAAATGATGTCCTTTCTTCTTAATTGGTACATCTCTCTTTCCCATCTGCGACCGCTGGTGCTCTTCTGGGACCTGGCTGTGTTCATTACAGATACATGTTTAAGAGCACGGATACTGAAGAGAACCTGCTGCGGACGAGTTTTTGACAGCCACAACTGACAGTTTAGGTTTGAAATTTTCAGAGCGACAAACGGCTGTTTTTCTTTGCTAAACT
>JAVKLF010000077.1:1177540-1187690 GCA_034783495.1 Millerichthys robustus | reverse complement strand
TCAGAAACTTAAATGTGACCTTTCAGGTGGTGTCGGTGTCAGCGTGTCTTGCTGACGTTTCAAAGGCGTACTCTTTCAGCAGTCATCATCCGATGAACTTGTTTTGATTGTGTGATGTTTGTCCTCAGATCGGCTGCCGCCTTTCAAAGCCACACTCTCTGGACTGGAGTTAAGCAGATTAGCGGGCATGTTGGTTCAGGCGCAGGATAAGCAGAAATGTTTTGGTTGCCTGTGTTATGCTCAGGATATTTTCTTTTTTTTTTTTTTTTGTTCCTTCAGCGACTCTCGTGGGCTCTGTTGTCTTTCACACGCAACTGCTCAACAATGCTGCGTATGCCCTAGTGTGGTTGCTGTGGCAAGTTTTGTAATGGACATATGCTTACAACATATGGCAATCTTTTGCTTCATTCTTTATTTACCCACATGATGTCCACTCTGCCTGCTTTCTGCAATCATGAAGTTTTAAGATCATTGGACACTGTCAGAGAGAGAGAAAGCGTATGTTTGGGTGCCAAGGGAGGACCTGTAGTACTCTGTGGATCTTAGGTGTGGTGGGGAAGTACGTGAGGGTGAGGGTTGTGCAAAACATATAAGACATCGAGATAGTGGAGAGATGTGCGGTAGATGTGACAGATGGGTTCGTGTTGGGCAGAAGTTCATAATAAGGATCAGCTCTGAGCCTTTGTTTGCAGAGGCGATGGGCAGGTTGACAGACGAGGTCAGGGCAGAAGTTCACATAAAGTTGAATGCTCACAAACTGTGATTTGCAGTGAGAGTAGGGAGCCTGGTGTAAAGGAATTGCAGTGTGTTCTGCAGACAGTGTAGCAACAAGACAATACAGAGTCTCCGGAGCGTACATCATTGCAGATCTGCAAACAATCTTGTCAAACTTGCCTTTTTCTTTTCCAGTTTTCTACTAAGGCAATCCTTAAATGTAGGATTAGTTTGACAGAAGGACGCCAGAAACAGGTTGAGATGTGGTTATTTTAAACCTCTGTCTCCATCAGTATCCTTTTGGCTTCTCCTATTAGGAGTCATGTAGCCGATCATCTGGCTCTGAGGACTAACGTGGGAGATTATATTAGTTATGAACAAAAACTGCATTTAGTTTAAGTATACTGAGTAAAAAGTACACTATTTAATTAATCCAGTTGGCGTTTAAAAACAGTTCAAAGCAGTTTTGATGCATCTATAATCCACTTTTGATAATCAGCGGGCTCTAATAGTTTATGAAAGTTTTATATTTTTCTCTCTTATGGAAATGTGCTTCTTAAAATGACTACTGGGAAATAATAGACTTTTGGATGGGAGCCTTCCCTCTGTGCTCCACTGCCGGATTCATTTTGGCTGTATTTCTTAAAGCTCTTAAACCCCAGGCATATCCAAGCACTCAACTGAATCACTCAAACCTTCTCCCTTTCACTGTCTCCCTCCTTTCCTTACTCTTTAATCAGATGCAAGGTTTTTTTCCCCTCCTCTCTTGAAAATGTCACTTTGCAGCTCCTGAAGGGAAAAAAATAATACTTGACATAATGAGAGGAGCATTGTCAATGTTTCTGCGGTGGTTTCCCTTTTATGACATGGCAGTGAAGAAAAATAATTAGGCTTTTGTTGACAAGAGTCGACGTGGTAAAATCGTACTGGCTCTGGATCAAAACGATCCATTCATTAATTTAATTGGCCACTATGAGATGGCGTGGGTGTTTCTATGACTATGTGAACACTGATACTTGTGGCGCATGGGAAATTAGATATGGTCATTCTTTGTGAAGGAATACAACCAAGAGGGAAGCCTAATCACCCATAGAGATCTGCCAGGGTCCCCCTTTACTTTTTTTTCCAACCATATAGAATGTTGGCTGCTGAAATCTGTGGGAGCGTGACTCTGAATGAACCCGGGCCATTATAGGGCCCTCAGTCTGCATTAGTGTGCAAGCTAGCAAACCATGCTAATGTGCTCACGCTGCTGCACTTTCTCCCTTCTTTTACTCACTGCACACACTGCCGCATATGCACACAAAAGCCCCCTGTGTTTGCCAGAGCACAGAGGGGGCTCACATCTCACTTTACCGGAGTGGGGGCATATCAGGAGGCAATTCCAGATCGTGCCTCAGAGGGCAGACAATAGGCACGTCTGATCAAAGTGAAGGGAGATGCATGACACTTGAATCGAAGTCAAGTTCATGGGCTGTCCACAACATCATGTACATAAAGGGACAATGAGAGAGAGAGAGGTAGTGTTACAGAAGAAATGACAGCAAGCACAGATATGGCACTGGAGAAAAAGGGGCTAAAGAAGGAAAAAAGTCTTCATTGAGGAGCAAAATATCCAAACGAAAAAGACTGGAATCAAAGAACAGCAAGAGCTGTAGGATCTGCAACGACAGCCACAGTAAAGGCATTCTTGTTGAGTGACATAAATGCTGTGCAAGTCAAAGAAGACTCCTGTCTATCCAGTTGTGTGACAGACAGTGTCTCCAGATAACTGATAAGCACTCTTTGCAAGTGACCGGACATGACCTCTTTCAAATTCCTCTCTCGCATTCTCCGCACAGGCAGTTTTTAATATGTACCATTCTAGACCTCTGCAGGTTTATGACTAGCCCCTATTACCCCCTTGCAAGGAAATGTATCCACTGCTTTCTCCACTTTGTTGTCTGTTTGCCCCTGGTCTTCTTACACCGCCATACAAAAGGGATCAGATGTACAACAGGCGCCGCTCTGGGATTTGGTGAAAAAAGAGATTTGGGGACTTTTTACATGCTCGGTGGCGATGAATAGGTTTGAAGAGAGACAAAGTCTGGTGAAAATCAAGACAAAGTCTTGTGAGAAACAAGGTTCTGTGTCTTAAAATGTGATCTGAAAATAACTGACTAGAATATTTGCTAAATGTTTTTTATTGAAGTGGTGAGCCCCAAGAATGCTTCCTTTTTTCTTTCTGGTAAATCAGTGCCAAGTGTTCTGGTTTTTCCTGCAGCCTTCATCAAATGAATAAGGCCAAGAGTGCAGAAAGTTTTTTTTTTTGTTTTGTTTTCTGCTATGCACCTCAAAGCATATTTAACCACAATTAATCAAAGTGCGTATGTCAGTCAGTAATGATGAAAGGATTATTTATCTAAGGCTTTTCTAGTCTTGTTGACAACACAAAGCGCTTTAGAAAAAAAGGCTGTACTCATGCATAATGTTCTGCTGTACACTGAGTACACATCCAGATTTATACGTATTTTCACACTGATGGCAAATCTAAAGCAATGTGGGATTTAGGATATTTGGTATTTGCATGGGAACAGCTGCTCTGCCACAACGTAGCCGTTGTCACCCGATTGATAAATGAGCAAACTAAAAACAATCACGTGGTATATAACTGTTTACCTGTTAACTTCCTTCTTTAATAAAAACTTGAGTCACTGTGTCAAGCAATCAGGCACTCTATTATCATAAAACTCTTTTTCTTGGCTATTAGGCTTATCCGTGTGGTACGAACAGCCTAAAACTTCCATTTTTTACACAGTCATCTAATAATGAATTAATGTGGAGTCCAATGCATTTCCATATTCAAAATATTTTTTTTCACTGATATATCAATAATAAACTGAGTACCTCTGCAAAACTAATTTCTATTCTGCTAGTTTGTTTCCATCAATTTTCATAAATTAGCATTTTTTTTAAAGTTCATACATGGGCAGTAATTTTGATAGTTTTGATAAAAGTTTTTGTACTTAGACCACAAATGGATTTTTCAAAAAAGTTTGAAGCCATAATTTGATTTGTAACTAAATGTAAAAAACTTTTTTCTTTTGTAATATTGAAGAATATGTTCTGTAAAATATGATAGTGATTGATGAGGGGTTTTTTTTCTACCATTGTGTCTGGAGCTACCTCTATGGATACCTTTTTTCTTATTACAGCCACAAAGCACTGAAAATGACCTCAGAAAAGCAATTGTTGCTGCCCATTTATCTGGGAAGGGTTGTAAGGCCATCCTCAAACAATTTGGACTCTATCATTCCACAGGGAAAAAAAATATTCACAAGTGGAAAACATTTAAGAGTTGCCAATCATTCCATAAATGAATGCCTCAGCATTTTCATCTCCAGGTCAGGCTGTGCGATCCTAAGAGAAATTGCATAAAGCCCCAAGAGCTCCATCTCAAACTGTATAGGCCTCAGTTAACCGGTTAACCGTTAAAGTTTGTGACAGGACAATTAGAAAAGGGATTTAACAAGTCTGTCTTCTTTGGAAGAGTTGCAGAGAGGAAACCTCTTACCTCTCAACAAGAACATGGCTGCACAACTTAAGTTTGTAAAGTTGCCTCATAATAAACTACAAGACTTCTAGAACAATGTTCTTTGAAATGAAAAGTTTAATCATCGCAAACAGTAAAATGTTTGTCCAAAACAAACAAACAGCATTTCAATCTGGATAGACTCACACAGAGAAAAATAGCAATTAGAAGATTTAATAGTACAAAGTTCTTTGGCACTCGAACCCGGCAGAAGACTTGTGAGCTGAGGATCACCACGGGCAGGTGATCGGTTCGGGCGAAGTTCAGGGTAGTCTTCTCCCGGGTCCGAATATTGGTGGTGGAGTGGAGTCTTGAGATGAAGGAGCGCAGAGGGAGCCAGGAAGGTGTCTGTCGGGATGAAAGTGGAGATTGGGAGGAGGCGGGTCGAAGCGCGGCTGATACAGCCGCAGGACCTGTGCACCTTACAGTCAACCATGAACTCTTCTGTAAATCAGGGTATTGTTAGAATTTAATATGAGGCCATCTGAAAGTTGTTGCATGGCAGAAATAGTCGTGCAAAAGGAAAAGGATGTCAAACACGGCTACAATTTTACAACAGAACGGCTGACAAAGCAAACCGTAAAGGTGTTGCAATGGTCCAGGTAAAGTTCAGGCCTGAACCTGATTGAAGTGCTGTGGGTAAGCCATAAAAGAAAAGCAGTGAAACAATAGTCTGTAAATCCCAATAAAATAAAGCAAGTCTGTAAAATGGAGTGGGCCACAATTCTTCCAACATCATGAGACTTATAGTCAAACAGAAAATGACTATTTCAAGCTATCGATGCTAACGGTGATTATATGCTTTTGAGTGATGGGGTGGAGCATTCAGTTACATTTTTGTTTAAAAAATAATGTCCTGGTGAGATCTGTTATATCTAAACTTGACGTTAGATTTAAATAATAGTGGAATTTAGAAAGACCATATCATTTTATTGTGTTCTTATACAAACTGCTAGAATGAAAAGGGTGTGATTTTTTTTCTCATGTTGTAGTGTAACACTTTTTAAAAATATTGTTTGAACAAATTAAATGTAATATCAGTCTGTTCTATGATCACAAGGAAAAAAAGTCTTATTACAAAAGAAAAATTGTTTATTTTTCTGTCATTTGAAATGTGGCCTGAGGATCAGCACGGAAAACAAAGCAAAAGTTAAAAACAGGAGAAAGGGAAGAAAGGATAAAAAGAATGGGGGGCGAAAGCATAAACATGAAAAAGAAAGCCAACGGGCATTTGAGTAAGACAACTGAGCCAATGTTTCTCCGGCAAAAAAAACAAAAAACTAAAAAAACAACTGTTCCTGTGGCTGTCCTACGGCTACATTGAGCCAGTGCTTGCTGATGCCATGCCTCGCGTTGTATCCAGATGGGTTATTTTTTTATTTATTTTTTTTGCTGAAGACATGCAAAACTAGACGCAGATAATGAAGCAGCTTATTCACACACCATGACTAGGCAAACATATTAAGAGAAGCAGAGGGAGATCATCCTGTTTCATGATGATAACTGGATTTGCCTACTTTTTTTGGACTAATGGTGTCACAAATGTGTCCAATATCAACTGTTTCTAGCTTGTTTTACTTAAATCTGTTTTCCACAGAATGCTCTATCAATTGTGCCATTTTATTTACAGAGCTGAAAAAGCCAACTCCAATTTTTTTTCTATAATAAGTTTTATATCTATTCTGCATAAGTGACCTGAGCTGAAGAAAAACTCCTGATCCGTACATAATACAGAACTTTCACACAAACTAAAGCAGCATTACTTACTGTTCTCGGTCTGTTTGGATGAGACAGAATGTCACATCAAACTGCATGCTAAAACCGACCGATTAAATGCAGCCTTGTCTATCCGACACACACACAGACCCTGTAGATCAAAAGCACCTTTAGAAAATATTTCACCAGCTTGTCTTTTGTTTTGCTGCGTTTCAACTTCTACTAAAAGTTACTGGGTAAAGACATCAGTGATAAGTTGGCTAGCGGAACCTCAATTTATATACGATTTCACTGCAATGAGGCGTTGACCTTAATGATGCATATAAAGCCTTCAGTCATGTGTTGCAAAAGAGAGATGTCTGCAAGCTAATGGGCTGCCATAAACCTGACATCTGTTTTTTTTCAACATAATAAATATGCTCAGAGGACATTTATGTTCAAAATCTGCTATGGATGTATAATCCAAAGCTACTTGCCCAAGTAAAAAAATTAATTTACTGACCCCCACTGAACTATCATGGCATGGGAAACCTGAACTGCAAGTTTAACACAAAGTTGCTTCAAAAACATAGATTTCAATTGAAATAATTTGTTTCCACCATCAAATGTGACAGTTATAAGTCATTTACTTAAGCATTAAACTGGCACCACCACAATTTGTGTGCCAGGAAGTGTATATCATCTACTTTGATCAAACCTCTGGAATGAGATGAGTTAACCATGTGAATTTACTTGAAAATAAAACTTGATGGAAACATGGTTATAGTATACAAAATTACTACAACTGTACTGATATCAGCACTGCTATTTTGGTTTAACAGTCAACATTAAATCAATGTCATTCTTATCGAGCACTTTCAATTTGGTTTTAAATGGCATAACTCAAATCCTCTGTTTGACATTATTTATGTTGCCTCTATTTAAACTTGCTGATCTTATAAACAATAAAACTAAACTGCATCTTAAACTAAACGGAGGCAGTGTCATCTAGTAGAAAGAATGTCCTTAGTTTTTCTCTTGGCTTGGACTTTTGTGTGTTGAGTTTGCAAGTTTTTCCCATTATTGTGTGAGGGTTTTTTCTAGGTACTTCAGTTTTTATCCCACAATCCAAAATACATCTCAACTGTTTTAATAAGCACCAGCTCCCCATCAAATTTACCCAATCATAAAGTCTAAAATCAAAGTAAAAATCAGTTTTCAGTGTGAGGGTCAAACAACTATAATTCAAAAGGTTCTAGTTGACCAACAGAACTTTCCCTGTTGCAATCTGTCTTCTTCTACTGCTTCTCTTTCTTGTGGTGTGCCACAGGGCTTTGTTTTCGGTCCTCTCCTTTTCTCACTTTATACCCTGCCACTTGGATCAGTTATACGCAGACACCACTTATCTTTCACTGTTATGTGGACGACTTACAGATTTATTTGCTCAAAATGCCTAGAAATAGAACCATCATATTTTCTTGATTGTATTGTTGAAATTAAACAGTAGGTTCCCCAAAAAATTCAAATGAGGAAAAGATAGATTACTGTAGGAGTTTCCCAGTCCTCCATCAGATGCATTCAACTTGTCAAAACGCTGCAGCCTGTCTTTTAAGTAACAGTCCCAGATGCAAGCATATTACAACTCTTATTATCTCTCCACTATCTCTACCAATCAATTTTTTCTTTCTTTTATTGTACACTTTAAAAGTTCCTAATGGTCTTGTTCTGTTTTTAAGCTGATCTAGATGGTTTCAAAGGTACTTAGGTCATGTTATACATCTCTGCTGTTTGGCTTAAAGTTCAAATACAAACACTGGGGTGACCAGGCCTTTTCTGTCACTGCACCTAGACTGTGGATTAATTGTTGATTGGTTGATTTGAAGTAATTGAATGTGGTCTTTTGTCATTATGTTAGTTGTGGCATCAATATGCTCAGCCTTTTAAAAGGAACAAACCTGTATTTGTAAGTATGTTAACATCTGATGAAGTTAAACACAGAACACATTTGACTCGGATCATTTAAATTACTATAAGCATTTAAATGGTGTAAATCAGGTATAGAATGCCACTTTAGGAAGACAAAGACAATTGTTTGGCTCATTGAGTTTATGGTTGATGAAAGATTATAAAAAAGAAAATTAGTTGGGTTTTTTTTTTGTTTGTTCCAAAATGAGCTTTGACCATATACATTTAAAAATTGCATTAGAAAAAACCCACTTTTTTTAATCAAATAAAAACAAGCCTAGACACATGATTAAGAGGTCTCTAAGGTTGCCGACAAAAAACATGTGATACATGCTCAGGCTCAAGCAGGGCTGTATTTCTTCAATTATACTTGCCTGTAGGGGTCTGAAGTGATTGGAGTTTTGAAAAGCAGAGAGCACGGTGTCAGCAATCTGTCTTCATTTGATGAAATGAAAGTGCAGCTCCAGTGCCAAAAATGCCACCATGTGTCACCACCTGCAACTACCAGATGCCGACCATTCATCAGTGATTTATGGTTAAAATTGCAGCTTCGGGAATATGTGTCATTAACTTTTTTTTCTATCCTCAACATAAAATGTTAAAAAAAAAGAAGGGACAACATTACTCTGGGGAGCAGTCGAGCAGAAAACCACTTGAAGTTGATGTGTCAGTTACTCAGAACACTTTATCACCTGGCTGTACTCTCTCACGTACACATGGAAGCTCTGTAAACAAATAGCAGTTGTGTTTTTATGTCAAAGAGTTTAGCAAAATATTTCAAAGTTAATTTTGCACAGCTAATTATCAGTTCTCACCAAAGAAAGATAAGACTTTGGAGAATGATAAAAAATTTTTCTGGCAGCAAGGGACCGATGTCTGTTTTCCCAGATGAATCAGCAAAGAGAAGGATTAAGAATTCAATCTGAAGAGACAGAACACACACATACACACAGGCGAGCAGGCTCAGCATGCTTTAAACTCCCAGGGTCTTAGACCATACTTGATCTTATGAGATGTACTCATGATTTATGAACATAACTAGTCCATCAGCTGGAGTGCAGTCATGTTATTTTCCCTCACGTTCCACACACATACACATACACACACATATAAAGATGTTTCTGAGTACTCCAAATGTAGTAGCGAAGATTAAAATAAAGCAGCAGTCATTAAAATTCAGCGTGCCTGGATGTGATAGTAAAATATTCAACTTGCGCTAAGTCAAAGCTGTTAAGAGTAAAGAAGTCCCTTTGTTGACCCTCTCGATATCAATACTGGAAGGGACTGCAATGTTAGGGAAGAGACATATTTTGCCTAAATACAGCCACTGAGTGCACTATTATAAAACAATATAAACAGATGACTAAAGCATAAGAGTGATAAGTGAAAAAGGACTGGAGGTTCACTTGAACTCTTACTCTTAAGTCAAATAAAAAATGTTTTCCAGCTTGAACTAATAGTTTGGTTAGAGGGGGGAAACGCTCCAAAAGATTAATAGAATTTTAATAGTCTGCCCTTATCTAACATAATGGATAAGTTTGGATTATATTAAGAGGAGACACAAGAGTTGCTTAGTGGTTTTCATTGTGTTGACACAAAAAAAAGAGTTTTTCCATGTTTGGGGAAAGTTAGTCAGTCCTATTGACTTTTCTGTTCGAGAAACTGCGTTGTTTTTTGTTTTCTGACAAACCCTGATCTTGACTTGTTTGCAAGTGTTCTAGCTTTATAATTTGTTTAGGGATTTTATGAATTATTTTGTTTACAGAGAAGTGCGCAAAGAATGGGTGATTGGTTGTGCAGAACACTGACCAGAAAACAAGGTGAGTCAAAGTCAAAGGACACTCTTATTTTGATCCAACCTTGTGGCTTTTACGATGTTCTGGCCATAGTCTGAAAGATAGATCCAATCCCCCAGGGTCTTCAAATGTTTCATTTTCCCTTTTTTTTCTGGGAAAATAGGTGTCCTGAGACTTTTGACTTACCATGTAGTTTCCAAAGCTGCAGATTATTTTTGAAAAACATTTGACCAGAGAAGGTGATGCCTTGTGTCTGAGTGTACTGACTTCACACGTTTAGCAGTTAACACCTTGCAGCCATGTGAAATATGCATGAAAACACACAATAACCTTTGAGTTTTCTCACAAGTCTCTTGGCATTAAATCTTGACTTTCTCCATAATAATGTTTTCTGTTATTTTATTTTTTT
>JAVKLF010000077.1:1029043-1042518 GCA_034783495.1 Millerichthys robustus | reverse complement strand
CCTTTTCCTCGTACATTTTACGAGAAGGATGAAGGTGTTAAATGAGCATTTTTAATGTATATTTAATCCCTTACACAAGTCTGAATTTGTTCTAGAGAAAAGGATGGCCGTAATGAACTGAAAAACACTTCATCAAATCATCATCTGCCTAAATGGAAACAATTCAAACAGCAATGAGGCATTTTCTCATTTGATTTTTATGATGGCAACTGTGTAAATTTATCCAGACTTTGACATCTCTGCTTCCTGCTTCATTTACTGATGAATAGTAAAAGGAATGAATTTGCTTTTAGCCAGGGATGCCTTTGTTTGAAACTTGAAGCTGAAATTACCTTTTAAATAGATTTCCTTTCTTTGTGTTTGAACAGAATTGATTCTCATTATCGGGGATCATCACATATTGGCTTGCCTCAGGCAGCAGCAGAGAGGTAAAGGAGTTCTTTTTGACTGACTTGCTTTTAATGTCAACCCTTAGTAAATTCTTAATAAGGTTTTAAACTGTTTTTTGATCTTTTTTCCATTTGTTCCATTTTTTGAAATAATTAAAAAAAAACCTTTTTAAGTTCCTAATTTCTGTAGGCTGTTGCATGTTCTCTCAAATCTGAACCCTGGTGGTGTTCTGTTGTTGAGCTTCAAGCATGACAGGTTAGTACAGATGGCTACAGGAATCTCAGGACCTGCCTAGTGTTTGATTCTTTTCTTGTTGGACCAAACCAGTACCAAACCATGACAGAAAAGCCAAGCTACACACTGAACCAGAACTTTTAAGTGTATTTTAGTGTGTTTGCTGTTCACCATGTTCATAGAGCCGTTCAAATTGATGTTCGTATTCAACAAGTAGCCCTTCGCATTACTGTGTAACTCTGAAGTAGCTGCCAGTCACAGAAATGACCGCAGCTCTACGGTTGACACATTGCATCGCTTCTTTGCTTAAAACTTAAGCAATAATTCTTGTCCCTGTCTGTTTATTACTGTATCCCAGAAATCACTTGATGAGTTTTAATGAAACTACCAGGATGTAATCATTGAATAACATATTAGATTTTGGCGTCACCCCCATTTCAAGAAGTGTGCTGCAGCTAATAAACATTGCATTATCAACGTTCACTGCTGCAAACATATAAAATATACAGCAGATTAGGTTGTTGGAGTTTTTTTCCCCTTATTTCTTCACACAATCTCTGTAGGGGATAGGTGAGGCATGCAGATGGTTTGAACTAAAATATCTGAACAGTTGCTTTTGAACAGTGGGAAGTTGCCACTTTCTAAAAGGAATTTACATTTTTATATTTTCAGTTAAATCCCTTTCTGGCTTATTTTGCTTTAGGTAATGAAAGTGCTAAATATTAATGCACATAATAACAGGTGGTAATTACTTTAGGCAACACTTACTAATTACACCAACTCAACACCACCAGAGAATGGTTCAAGCCGATAACAGTTTAAGTGTAAATAGATTGCAGTTTTAATTATGCAAAGGAAAAAAAAGGTGAAAGTGCTCAGTTTCCTTACAATATTCTCATATAAGATTTCATTGCACTAAATCAGATCAGACAAAGCCTTTCCACTATTTTATACCAACAGAAGTGCACACACTTATGAAATCTGTCTTTTGTTCAACCAGCAAGACAAAGAGGGGTCAGTTGGAATTTAATGAAGTACCAATTTCACGTGACAAATTGAGTCTTGATGCCAAAAATTCAATTTAGGCACAAGGAGGCTACGATAGCTGGATGTCTACAAATAAGTATGTCATTTCCCTGTAAGCCAATGAGGTCCAGCTAATACAATTTTGTTTGAAAACATTCTCTGGATGCTTATGTAGTCACTTCAACATTCAGTCACATACAATTATATTTCTATTACTGCAAATAGGTCGATTCTATCATATATTCCCTATGGTTATGTATATAATTGAGACCTGCTGAAGTAATGTACTGAATATTTGAGCAAAATATCTCGTGAACCACTGGACAGGTTTTAATGAAAAAAGTGAAAATTTGTTCATGTTTAACAATTACCCGTTGGAGTCACCCCATTTCAAGATGATTACCACAACTAATTAGCATTAGTCAATAACAAAAATGACTCCAACTTGGACAGTTTTACAGATAATAGCTAAAATCTGGTGTGGTAATTGTTGAGACTCAGAATATCTCACAATTTCTCACAATATCGCATGGAATGGCCTAAAACAGTTTAGTGTACATCTTTCATTTTTTGCTCAACATCCCAACAAGCTTGATAAAAACCAAAACACAGGATTTACCAAAAAGCATTGTGTGAAAAAGACCAATAAATACATCCTACAGGCATTGGTTTCCAATTTCGATTTTTCTAAAAAATTACTGGGTTCACGGCTGACATGTTATTTTGCCATAACCAGAAAGACATGCAATGAAATCTACGTTCAACTGCACAGTGTGATGCTGTAATGAAATGTCAAGGGCACATGTCATGTCAGACACTTGACGCCCTGCTCAAGGGATATGCTCACTGTATAAATCCTTTCTGAAACAGTTTCTTGAGTCTGCACCGACATACATAAGTCCCTACAGTTTCTAATCAGTCTGACTTTGAAATTTATGAAGGTGTCCATGGAGAATAATAAGATCCGATGCAGAATGAACCAATGACAGTTCTGATTATTTTGTGGTGGAGTTGATAACTACAGAACTATCTCCTAACATAAAATATCCGACTAACTTCCCAAGTGTTTTGGCTGCAACACACAGACTTTCTGTCAATTTTTTTTTAACCAAGCTGGAAGACAAACTGTGGATTTGAAGAGTTCTTCCTTCTCTTTAGAGCAACTTCAAGTATAGGTAAAGTGGCTGATGTTGCCTCCACAATTAGTTTTACCTGATGTATCTTTCCCTTGTATTGATCTAAACTCTGTGAAGGCCGAGGGAAAGTAGATGGATGGCTTTGTTTCACTCGCTGCATCTAATCCCCATAAACATGTTTGGCTAAGTGACCCCAAGCTTTTTGCTGCATCAAATTTGGTGTGTGTGTGTGTTCATCATGTTTCTCTCCAAACTTGTAGCTATATATAGAGTTTTCTTTTGTCCGAGCGTATTGCTTGATAATTGCATGTTCTTGAGCTATTCAGTAGTCTGACATCATTTTGTTGCATTCATGCTTTTATTTTAGAATTCAAAGTGGAAAAGAAAACGTACAGACAATATCACACCTAGTGGTGATTGTTTCCAGCCCATTTCACCAAAATATATTACAGTCTGTGTTTCTCTTGCTGAGAACTAAATGATCTTTCTCCCCTACTTTACTCTTCCATCCAGTACCTTGAAATTGATAATGTGTACGCTATACTAAAGTTGATAAAGGCATCTGTCACACAGAATGATGACCTTGCTAAAATGCTAAGACTCATCTGGAACACATATGGTCTTTTCAAGGTCTCGATGAGGTGTTCAGGTGAGTAAAGCCAGTATCTCACTGAGCCGTGACTGTTTGCAACTACTTGATAAAAATCATTAAAACGGTAGTGTCTGAAACGCTATTAAAAATTTAAGAGGAGTTGTAAATTTCCTAAGTTAGTCACAGAGGTTCTCAGTTTTGTCACAGCCATTTCAAACTGTTCTCGATTGAGTTTCTGTAAATTATGGAACACCAGGGCTGTATTTTGACACCCACACTGACTCTCTCCTATGACAGAAAACATTTGACGCTATCAACTGTAGCATTGGATGTTTTCTGGAGTAGTAGCTAGCAGGCTCTGGAGAGGCTTTTGTTCAGTGGTTAAAGCCATCCACCAATGAGAGATTCGAAGGTTTGATTCCACCAGATTGCAGTGGCATGACATGGTGACCCTGGGCAAGACACTGAACCCCTCATTGTCTTTGATGTGTGCCCCATCAGTGTACGAATGCAATCAAAAGCACTGATTAGACGCTATAGAATGATTTATTTAAATTAGCTTTGTAGAGATGTAGCAGAGTGCTGTATGAATGTGTGTGTGACTGGATAAATGATGGCATAGATGGTGTTGTGAAGTGCTTTGAGTAGCCTGTTTGGCTAAAAAGGTGCTAAATAAGTACAAACCATTTACCATGTACAGCCCTGAATGTCTGTCACTATCTGTGCTTTTTTGTTGTACTTGTTACAGTTATGTTTTCTGTTTTGAGTTCATTTCTGTTCATTTGGATCATTGTTGTCCCCGTTTTGTCACCAGCCACTTCTCACAGTATATTTCCACCATTAGTTTCTGCTCTTCAGACTTGCAGCTCTTACTGTTATTAGTTACAGCCGCAGCCTCTCTTCCCGTCAGCCCCAGTCCATATTTTCTTTCAACTTCTCACAACCCACCAACTGAGCATTCTCGTGCGCTGTCTGGTTCTCCCTGTGTTTCCAATTCCTTGTGATTACTCTTGAATTTGTAAATAGGTTTTGCTGCTGTGTCACCATTTTGTTTTAGTTCAAAATTATAGGAAATATAGAATCCAACCTGAAACTTTGACAGTCTAGGTCTAAAATCTACACTGATGATTGGTAACAATAAGTTTAAAAACTAGTCAAAATCGGTCAATTTTCATTTCAAAAGTGCACTCCAGTAGATTAAATACCAAATGTGGAAGTGGCTGCCAACATTGGTGCAAATCAGGCAGCGATGGAGACAAGGTGGACAACAAATTATTGTGCACATATAGAACAGTTTCTTCAGCCATGCACACAAAAATAGGTTTTAAAAACTGTCTGAGCAAAATGTGACTACATAGCTTGTTTGTCACAAACACTCAGAATTCAGTGAGACTGCAACTGAAAAGAAAAATTATATTTTCTTGTGGTTTTGAATCACCAGTGTCCCAAAGGCTCAGCTCAGTGATAGTGCAGTGGGCTTCTTAAGTGTGATAGAGCACAATGGTCTTTAGAAGGCACCAAACGTCCATAGCAAGGTTGTGGTGGACTATCACTGTGGTGGCAGTGTGTCCATGAAGTGGGGTCAGATCATACCATCCTGGTTTTGTCAACAAGAATCTGAAGCAAGGATTGGCCACACAGGCCTCATACCTCGGCTACAAACAAGATTGTATAAAAAGCGCAGAAACAACATAGCACAGATGGCATGGCCTGTGATCCTGAAAAGGTCTAAGTGTGGTGACAGAGCCGGTGCAAAGACCTGGGGTAAGGGCATAGAGAAGCTTCTTAGGAACACAAAAAATATAACTAGGAAGATTAACATCATTGTCTTGACATTTTTATACTGTATATATTGCAAGAGCCGAGCTAATGTGCAGGGGGGCTTTTCTAACATAAAGAAATATTTACAACAATGTGTGTCTAGATTTCCCAAATGCTATGGAGGGGGAGGGGGAGACTCAGAATTAAGACACAAATATGCCCTTGGCAAGATCTTATATAAATTTGTCTCGTTATTAAAAGGTTTTCTTTAAAATAGAGAATTATTTAAGATAAGCTTGTATTTATGAAATGAACTGTTTATTGGACTTTTTCTGCTCATATACTTAAAGCGGACTGCATTATTACGCTGCAGTATACTTTTTGATCCAGAACTCCTTTGGTTAAACATTGATATAGTTGTTGTTTTTGTTGAAATAAGGGGTAATTGCTCCATTTTACAAAGCAAATTGTCTTTACAGTACTAAAAAAATTTGTCTTTTGATTTTCTAATTAAGCATCTTTAGTGGATCCATTCAAAGCGCAGCTGAAAGATTCACAATTGTACTATAATGGGTTTGGATTTGTCATTAGTTTGAAATTAAATTCATATTTGTGACAAATAATAAATACAACAAAAATAAGATTATTCACGTGAGATAATTGTCATAATGTCGGTGCTTACTGCAATCATCAAACAATGGAAACCAATGAAAATAAAAGCCAAACATCAACAACAGGCTGACTGACATTCAGGGACGCTCCTTCATTTAGTCATGACAAGTTTGCTGCAAACAAGAGGGAGAAGCACAGCGACCGGAGTAGAAGTGGCACTTTTTTTTTGTTGTTGTTTTTTGCTGTGTGCACACATCAGCTCAGCTGTCTGTTTGTGTTTGCATCAGGTCAGGTTGACGGCCCAAAACAAATAGGAACAGTCAAGCTGACAATGGCAAGAGGGGGGGTGGGGGTTAGGCGCTGCGCCTTTGGTCTCGACATGACACGTGATACTTTTTTTTGTCTGAAAACCTAATGGCACATCCACCTCCACAATCTGTGCTCAAACTACTTAATTAAGCTTAATTTTAATGTTATGTAAATATTCTTCTAGCACGGTTAGCCACAGCTGTATTTTGATCAAAAGTACCAGTAGGAACCAGTTCAGCTATTTGAAAATCTTTATTTTTAGGTTTGTATCACATAAGAAGGAAATGCCAACCTATGGGAGCTGTTTGTCTTGACTGTGCAGGAACCGTGGAAATCATGTCACGAAAAATTTGATTATTTTAAATGAAAAAAATTGATGACTTTTTTTAAGATTATTTGATTGTGATTATGACCTTTTGACAAGATTATTGAGTCACATTTTATATCACAGGTGCTCATTTTTGTCAGTGAGCACGTCCTTATTCAAGTACTTGAAGACACTTTGGCGAGTTTTGTAGAAAAGCCAAGGTTCCCCAGCTGTGTCGAGACCTTTAAGTCTTTGAGGGTGAAATCAGGCGAGGTTTAAAGAAGTTTGAAGCAGAAGAAAAGGGTGATAGGGGAAGTGAAATAATTTTATTATGCTTTTATATAAAATTACTTTGTATAATTAAAATAAAGTCGGTGGCACAGTCTGCACCATTTTATGACCCTGTATTGCTCTACATCTAAATAACATTCCAAACGTGGCTCATTTTGCTTGGAATTAAATGTCTTAGCATTTTAACTAAACCCGTCTAAGTAGCCCAACTTTTTTTTTTAGATCAAGGTTTCATCATGTTTTTTGCAACAACACAAGTCCTAATCTATCCTATATGTGTACTTATTAGATGTAATGATTTATGTCATGTTCACAGCTGACTCAAAGTTGCATAGCAAAGGCAAAAAATGGTCAAAAGCTAATTAGACTTTTTAATGTCAGTAAATCAACATATATTGGTGCAAACTATTTGTTGGAATAATGCAAAAAAAAAGTTCTGAAGTTCAAAAGTATATCGTTGGCGTGCTAATAAATGAATGAAGGTATGTAAAACAAAATGCAACATAGATTACTTGGGCACACCGCCACTTGTCTAGTTTTTTTGAGGTGTTGTACGTTTTTACTAATAACAGGGTGGCGCACAATGAAAGGGGGTGTAGTTATGTCTTGTTTGAAACTTTTTTATGTTAACAATTGGCCAATCGGAGCAGACTGAGCCATTTAGGAGTTAGCTCTTATCTAACATAAACTGTTTCTGATAAATGGTTACAATACAAGCATCAGTTTGGTGTCGAATAACTATTGTGTATTCTAAACATTACAACCTACACTCTATTTCGAATCTATTTAAACTAAAAGTATTACCTCAAAATGTGTTTAATATGGGCATATTATTCTTCATGTTTTAGTATATTATCCTTTAATACTTTACCAATTTGGTATTGTTATCATTTTGTTTTGTTACAACTAATAAAGCTAAAAGATGTGCTCACAGTGTTGCACACCTCTTTAAGATTTTAAATACAAAAAAGAGCCTGAACATATGTGGCTTATGCTTTTAAATGAAAAGCTATTTGGTGGGGGGAATAAGTTTATACCAGTAAAGAAGAGACTTGCATGCTGGAGGAAAGAAAGTGCTTAAGGCTATAAAGCAAATGCAGCAGTGCCTCTAGATACACTATCTAGGGCTGGTTAGGCCGCTTTGACAAACAACTTTGCATTGTAGAAAATGCTTTCATTTGTGTTCATAAGCATTGTGTATATTTGTGTTTGTTCTAATTTACACAATTTACCAAAAATATGTGAATACTTTGATGTCTAATTACTTATGATAAGTTGCATTCTACAACCATTGATGAGCATTTGGAAAAAATCAGAATCTTTGAGCCATCTTTGTGTGACGTTGATGTGGTCAAAGCTGGAACTAAGCCTTTGTAGAAAGGAAGACCTTATATGGTGGTTCCACACCTTTACTTCACAGAGCAATCTGTCAGAGAAAATGATATTGGAGTCATTGCTGACCTGCTGCTCTTGTGAGAAAAGGCCCAGAATCCAAAAAACAGGAATGTTGGTTAACCATGTTCGCCAGCATGAAAATTTTATAGCACCAAGCAGAGGGCAGTCTTTGTTTATTTTTTAAACACATGCATATTTTATGTTGCCTCGAGCCAACTGAATACATAAAAAGATACAAATCTATTTCTGCTGATGCTGCGAGTTCACTAATTAACATGGAAAGTATGAAATATGGGTCATATACGCCATTTATAAAGTGCATTTATTAATGCCAAAAAGCATGAAAGCAATATTATTCTAAAAGAAACTATATTTTCATATTACAATGAATGGTGCTTTGGCTATTTGCTGATACAAAAGGAAAAATTAAGTAAAAATGGATCTGCTGCTGATGTAAGTTTGACCATTTGCAAAGAACTTGAGCTTTTGACCATTTCAAAAGCCTAGATCAGGATTTACTGAAAGTAATCGATTATTGTCTGTGTACCATATGGAGGCTGCAGTAGGTCTGTTCCATAGTCTCAGAATCCTGAGGCTGCAGGTATAACCTGGGTTGGGTCAGGAAGGGCATCTGTCTTAAAACTCGCTGTGGTGACCCCTGCTGAGGGGAGTAGATGAAAAAAACAACACTGATGTACCACATGGGCACAACCAATATGTGGGAGTCAGAATTCTGGCTAGATTGTAAGGAAATAAAGTAGATACCCTTTTTCTCCATCAATTTCCAGAATAATGCTTAAATTTCATATAAATTTAAAAACTTTGTTTCTGGAGTTTTTAGTCAATGTATTGTCTTTTTCTATTTAACTGAAATAAATATATACATTTAAGGCTGTACATTTCTTACAAAACTTACAAAATCAACAGAGGAATAAATATTTATCCCCCCAACCTCAACCAAGCATACAATGTTTACGTGTTAAATATATAAGTATATTATACTACTCATTTTCCTCTTTCCAAGTTGTTTCAACCTACAACTTCTCAGTGCTGTACATACAGTACATTGTGTGTATGTTCTGTAAGTTAAGGATGTTATGCAACGTACAAGGCTCCAACACACACAATGGGTACCTTTACCACTACACTAAGACCCTCAAAACACCCTCCATGTTCTGGCTGAGTTTATTTTTAGGTTAGTGGGGTCATTATGCAGTGTGAAGGGCCCTACACTTTGCAGACCTGGGGACTTAGGAGCCAAAACACATCTGTTAAATTATTAGAAGCAGAAGTTGTCAATCGTTGAGAAAACTCTTAGACCATGATACTGCAAATGACGTGAAACTAACCTTACTTTTTGTTGATACTGTCTAAAATTTAAATTTTTATGACTTTTAGTTTTGGTATGCATGTAGATGTACCTACTGAGGAACTGCAGTACACAGAATGCATGACCATCAGTTGACCCTGCCAACGAGTCTAGGTTATGATGACTGGCATGTAGGCTGATTGTTTGAAATGTGTTCATGCATCACTTAGCAAACCCGTTTTGTTCTTCAAATAACCCCAGTAAAGACAGGAAAACATCCAACGCTGACTCAGGTTCAGGCTTCACTGTTAAAAAATAGATGAATTTGGAAAAGCTTCCAGTGCATTAAATCCAGCTTTCAAATATTGGTTTCAATAAAAAAAAAAAAACATTTTCCAGAGTATAATCTACTTTTGCATTATTCAGCAAAGCAGTGCTTACACCAAAAACCAAGCATCCAAATGAAGTAAAATTCCCTTAATATTTAGTCTATTTCTAAAATGTTTAGCAAGCAATAGTTGAAGTCGTATTTCTTAAAAATTGCCAAGGACATTGAAAGATCATGTAAAAGAATCACAAAGAATCATTGCTGCCAATCAAAGAGTTTTCTGCCCATTTTTAAACATTGAGTCAGTGATTTCACAATAGTTGATTAATTCCAAGTAGAAAATATTCAAAATTGTTGCCAATCCAAGAAGTGAATTTGCCAGTTAGTTTGCCCTGAGTTCAGTCCATTCAATGCTAAGAGGAACTGCAAAAAGCTACAGTTCAGGCTCTACAGGCTTCAGTTGGCAAAATAAATGTTAAAGTTCATGACAACAGATTTAGAAAAAGAAAGCTGAACAACGGTGACTTGTTTGGAAGGGATGCCAAGACAAAGCTTCTTCCCTCTGAAAAGAACACAACGATTACATTTGAACCAAGAACAAAACTTCTGCAATAATATTCCTTGAATGGTAAAAGACTAAAGTAGAGATGCTTGAGCATAATCCACAGTGTCATGTAAGGCGAAAACCAAGCACAAGACATCAGCACAAATAAGTCAGACCAACTGATCCCAGGCACTTGAACAAATTTCCAACAGAATGGCTGAAAAAGAAAAGAATCAAAGCATTGTATTGGTCCAATTAAAGTCTAGACCACAACCTGATTGAAATGCTGTGATGGGACTTTATTAGAGCTGTGGATAAATGAATTTTGTCAAACCACAATGAACTCAAGCATTGTAGCAAAATGTTGAAAACAATTTATAATCTCAAATTATAGAACTTTAAGTTATCGATGTCAAAGTTTGTGCTTCATGCTAGAAAATGAATCAAGATCATCACAATAAAAGAAATCTCCCTGAGCACGTATTGTTTGAAAAGACGCTATGCTTAGTTTTATTCCTTGCTATAGTTGTGTGTGGCTGTGCTTGCAATTTGCAACACTCATTTCATGGCAATTAGATTTCTTTCAATGAATTTTTTGTATTTATTGTTCTGTAAACAACCATGAAAAGACAAAGTTTTGGAATAGCCAGGGTAAGCAACAAAAGGTGATGTATTTTGATATTTTCTTGTCCGCCACAGGAGTGGGGGCTGCAAAGCTTGGTGGTCAGTGCTGCAGCCTTGTAATCCTGGAGCTAAAGGTTCAAGTCTGGGTTGGATTAGGATGATTTGATCTTAAATCATTATCAAATCTTTCGTGCAAAGTTTGCTCTAAATAAGAACAGAGTAGCTGAAAGAAAAACAGCAAAACAACCCTCTGTTACAGGAATATAATAAATATTCAACAAGTGACCAATATTTTGCTTATTTATAGCTTCAAATGGTAGACAGTGTTCATTGAAGTAAGAGTGACAGAGGAGTAATTTTGGAGTGTTTATTTAAGCAAAATAGTCCTTACAAAGATGTTAAAGAAGTGGGTGTTGATCCAGTGAAGGACTTCATTCTAAAAAACAAATTAAAGCATTTTTTTATATATTTATTTTCTTCATTTACTAATGTAATAATACATGCTGCCTGTATGTATGTATTTAATTGTCTGTTGTATTGGTGTGTGGAGATATTTTGACATACTATACATATATGAGCACAATGGAAAAATCCCATATGCGAGTCAGTAGTTAGGTTTAGGTTTAGGCATCTACCTGTCATGTTTGGTTTAGGGTAAGGGGTCAGGGTAAGACTGTAGAAATTATGTGAATTTTGCTTTAACTTCCATTAAGTATAAAAAGACGTGTGTGTGATGTCCACAGATTTTATTGAAATTGATTTGAACGGAATTGAAAGAAAATAATTCCTGGATATTTATCTACAACTAATAAACTTCTGTTTTCAACCGAATCAAGGGTCGCCACAGCTTCAACTTTAGCAAACACAAAATTGGCTACAACAATGTTAGTTTTACAAATGTTGATTTCAAAACTTAATGCCTCTATAAGTCATCTTCAAAACATACCCCCTTTTTTGTTGAAAAACTAAAACCATAGTAATTCATGCCATAGTGTACATGCATCTAATAAGTATTCTCTGCTTTCCACTACAATGAACAGCTTTAATAAGGAAGTGCCTTTGATGACGAAAGGATTGACAAGTGGTCATGTCAATCATGCCTGCAGGTAATGCTGGTTGTGGGAAGAAACAGCAAATTAGCACCTGTCAGAGGTCGTCAGGGGGCCACAGAGCTGGGTCAACAGCTGCTGGCGATGTGATTATACCAGCTGCCAAGTTGACAAAAACGCTTCAGAAAATAGACTGAGAGTTAATTAGGAAAGGACTACCAGCAGATCGCTTCCATGACTGGTAGTGACGAAACATCTTGTCGACATTTATTCGACTACTCAATTTGATGTATTCCCTGTTCTCTTTGGGAGAGTGTTTGAATTTCTACACATTTGAATAATCAGACTGTATTACTTCAGGCTTTGAAAGGGATCATAATTAACTTTTTTTTAATAAATGTAGATAGGTAGATTGTCTGAGTAATACTGTTCAATATTGAAGGCAGATTTATGAGGTCACTAAGTTATTCAGACAACAACGGGCATTGTTGTGGATGACGTATCTTACCCTGTAAAACTTACCTGCACTGAAGAATATGTCCTTGTCATCAATCACTTCCATTTACATCCATATGCATACATTGTGATGGAGAGCAGCTGCCATGACTTATCAGTGTTCCTGCTGAAGACGATGTTTATGGTGACTGATGTTAGGGGCCCATGCTTCGCTGGTCACTCGAAGCCCTCCGTCTCCCTGTCGGAGTGCATATTTCCTCTATTCCCTCGCTTCCATTTTCATTGTGATTGGAGGTCATCAGCAAAACTGTCAGCACACAATTTCACGCAGAAAGATTGCCACTCGTGGTTGTCGACAGACAAGCAAATGGAGTGTCAAGTCAATAATTTGTGCCATCGGAAGAGTCTAGACATGTAACTGTTGAATGATAAAATAAGCAGGTCTTTCTACTTGTATGTCACGTTGTATTCAAAACATTCTACAAGAAGGGTGCATGTTGTGTAAAGTCAAGTTTCAGCCTTTTTTTATGTTGAAATGTCTCTCAGACTGTGATTTCCAACTTAAAGCTATGTTTTGATGCCTAATGACTTTGCAGATGAATAAACAAGGTGTTTTAAAATTAGGATTTTGTAATTATCGAGTGATTATATATTGACATAAAGGTTTGGTTAAGTTAAATGTGTTGGGTTACCAAGCTAAAAAAAAAAAACGTTCACCGGCTTCAATGGTAGCTACAAAAAGACCTGGAATTTCCAGAATTCCAGATGCTTTTTTTCTCTTGTTACCAAAGTATCTTTGCTTTGTATTCGGTGTTTTAGTAGCAAGACATAGGTTATACCTGACTAGTGTTTATTTGAAATTCCTTTTTGTGTTTTCCACAAATCATTTTCATGTCAAAAATGGATCAAGCAAATTACAATTTATACCCTTTCAAAACAAAGAATTAGGAGGAATCACTGTGTGTGATAAAAGACTGGTAATCCCACTATTTAGTAGTTATAAGGACTTGCATTCAGTGCCTGGAGAACGCTGTGATTGTACAACACTCAGCCAAAGGTCAGTGTGGTCATATTACCAATGCATGACATTTACCAATGTCAACAACGTAGAA